>JAANDH010000167.1:261990-417065 GCA_011799765.1 Nymphaea thermarum | reverse complement strand
GCAGGAGCTTCTCGTCAAAGGCACGGTTGAGCAGATAGGAGATCACGCCAGCAGCGTGCCGTGAACACGTGATCCCAGCAGGTTGAGAGGATACGAGTCACGCCAGGAGCTCGAGTCGTGGCTCTGATACCATGTTGTTTGTTGAGAAATGAGAGAACGAGAGAGAGGAGAGGAGGAAGAGAGAGAGGCGGTAAAAGTTTTTTTTCATTCTCGTGCTCTAATCTCTACTTAAGGTGAGATTAGGGCACAGCTAAGACATTTACAAGATAAGGGCAATGAAAATATTAAAATGCCAAAACAGAACCCTACTTCTTAAATAGTCAAATAACTACCACACTTAAAACAAAGTTTCTAATTTCAACAATATTTTTTAAAATTAAAAAAATAATTTTACGATATGCTACGCTACGTTTGCAATACGTTACGATACGGCGTATAGGTCGGTCTGACCGATACGCGATACCCTACGCCTTTTATAACATTGGATCAAGTACTTTTATGTCTTAAAATTAGGTCAAAGTTTAATATGCTTTGAATTTTTAGTATGTATGTTACTTTCATATTACATTAGTTTCTTTTTCAGAATCTATAAATTTTGAATCTTGAATGTGCTGTTTTGTATGTTTAAAATCTTATTTTTTGTTAATACACATGTAGAATGATAAATATGTACGGTGGTACCCCTGTACCTAAGTTTTTTGAAAATGCTTCATACCCGTAGCTATACTTGCATCTGTACCTCTATGTAAGGTAGACTCATGTAAATCATGATGTAATCAAATGCATCGTCATGCAAGTTCATTCTTGGTTTTGTTTCCGTATGAACAGATTGCTATTAATTTCACTCATAAAATCTACCACCATCAAACTAATGGCTTAAAAACTAGATTCTTGAAAGAAAATTGTTGTTAAAGAATGATTCTATTGCTTTCGGCCTTATAAACTGTTCAAGTCAAACTAGCTGGACATATATATAGCCAGTGACAAAAAATAAATTGCTGTCAAATTAGGAGATTCCTTGGGTAAATTACTATGAAGATCAGGAAACTATGGCAAATAACTGTCAAGATCAGGAGTGCTTAGATAAATAGTTGTCAAAATCAGAAGACTTTTGAGGTAAACTGCCAAGATAATGAGTTAACTATTTTCTGGCATGATAGCTTCATGTAGGTGTCGAAACTAGACACTAAATCATCCTCAACATTTTCCCTTCATCTATTCAGATATGTGCTGAGTTGATGAATCCCATACTTACTGTTAAATATTAATTAGTACCAGTCTAGTAACTCTGATAGAGTGTTAAATTGTCACATATTATAATTTGTTTGTTAACGCGGTATTGTTAGTTGTATATGCTCTGTCATATGTTACAGGTTGTTAAACTGTAAAGATATTCTGCACCTGAAAAAGTATAAAAAGGATAATCATAATGAAACGAGAAGCTTCTTTTCCTTCTCGAGTCTGTTTGTTCTGTTTGCATTAATGTCTTTTTTGCAAAATTCTCTGTTCAAGCAAATCTGGTTGCAAAGAATTCTCATGAACCCTCTTCTTTAGCAATTGTGAACTTCAAGCATTCTCATACATAGCACACATTCGTGCAAATCATCAATCATAAGGCAGTAAGGCACACATACACCTTCATGAAATCTGAGAAATTTTTATGATCTAACCAAACCATGGTTTCCATAAAGTCTCACAAACATGGCTACTTCATTACGGATGCATTGTTCTAATGCTTCATATCATACCAAACATGATATTTTCCTTATACAACAGCAGTCATTAACTACGTACATAATCATATACTTGTACAGACATGAAGGCATACATATATGACATATGTAATAAGCACACTAGGATCTACATTAACTATACGTGCTTCTTCTATGTTTGAATATGTCCATACCTGGTCAATCAGAAATAAGTCCAATTCAAACTGCTTTCAGGTCCTTCAGTTCCAATCAGAAATAAGTCCAATTCAAACTGCTTTCAGGTCCTTCAGTTCCAATATGGTGCACTAGAATCCCTTTGGTTTACTAAGACTAATTTAAATCATTCTGATTATAACCTGTCCATCTACACAGAACCTACATACTTTATAATAGTTTATAACTTTATATATATATATCTGTGTGTGTATTTGTTACTAACTAAGTTGAGTACCAGGGTCAACTTTGAACAGAAATAACCTTGGTTTCTATCAGCACCTGACCTCATGTCTTAGTTTCTCAGTGTAGTTTAAGGCTGAGATAATGGAGGAACCAAATCCGATTGCTATGAGCTTGTAGTCTTGACAAGGAATGCAGCAACATGGGGATGTCTGTCTCCCTTTTTTCTCAAATCTCTTTGCTGGAATTTCCTCTCCTATGACTGCAGCAAAGGTATTGATCAAATGTTGCAGAACATGATTAAATAGGCCCCATACAAGGGCATTATTACCTAGTTTTTCAAATTGGTTCTCATTAATAAATAATAAAAGAGTGTGGCTCTTTGGTTTCCCTCTATGCCTTTGACATTTCGTTTATTTATTTTGTTAATTCCTCTATCCTGTGAAGATCTTAATTTTCTCATATTCTTTTTCACCATATCTACCCTTCATTTAAGCTTTAATGAATGGTTTCTGACTAGATTCAAAGTTTATTTGAATATCTCCTCTAGCGTATATTTCATTATATGTCTATAATTGCCTCTTAATGCACATTTGTTTGATGTATTTAGGTACACACACATCTATTCGTGTAAGCTTGTTAACACACACTTATATTTACTTGCACATGGAATAAAAATATAGGACTTCATGGAGAAACTACCCACTTTTTTAAAATTGACTCATTAAGAGCACATTAAACATGGAGCATCACCTACAAGAAGTCAAGAAAAATATTGTGACCTATTTTTGGCGTAAGTGCTTTGGATCTTAAAACAGCTTTAGATGCATTGCTTGAATAACTCTCTCTCACCTACATCTTCTCTTCCCTTCATTTTTTTTTTATTTCTTCTCTACGACCATTCTCGTCACCCTAGGATTGATGGATCCTAGGAAGTGACTCTCTTTTTTTGTATAGCCTTGGCACAAGGGGTTGCATTGGCTCCTTTATCTCTTTCCTGTATAAGTCAACCACTTAGTAATGGATGTATCAGAGGTAGGTACAGGTGGGTATGGCATGGCGCAGTTGCCATTTAGAAGTGCCCATGTGACATGGAAAGAGCATGATATTTCATGGATTTTCTTAAGAACTACTTGTTGAGTCAATCTTTGCATATCCATTCCTCTGAAGTCAAGAGCGAATGCAGCTCCTAACCATGGCCTTTAGTTTGACAATTTTCTTTTGAAGTGAACATGTAATGGCCCCTGCCGTTGTCCTCTAAAGTCAATGCAAATACCAACATGTAACCAACACAATTAGTGTTCGTAATTGATAGGTTGGAAGCATTATGTATTTTAAAGAATGTTTAGACTGCAATGCTATTCATGAGCAAAAGGCCTTAGGTGGATTCTGATTTGTGAATCAATGCTTCAATAAGTTTTTGAGCCTTCGTTCTGCTTGAGTATCTTCAGTAGTTGATGGGGTTGAGAATTGTCAAAGATGTTGCATACATCAAGGCGCTACCAACAGTGCCATAACTTTGAGACTGTTAGTCCTCAAACTGGATAGTTTCTTAACTTGTCCTTGCTGAAGGGAATAGTTTCTAAACTTGTCCTTGTTTCTCAAGGGAATGGTACACACCATCATGGAACCATGATCTTCTGTAATATGATTGAGGCTTCCCCCATGATACCAATCCCTTGGGCTAATCTGAAAGTAGAGATGGGTTGTTTGCATTATTTCTTATGCATATGGACTTTTCTGGGGCTTTAAGAAGTTACATAGTGATCTACCAAAATGCACAAGTTCTTTTCTTGTTTGGTTGACTTTGTGTATCATGATTTCTCTGCTTCAGGTAAAATGTAGTCAAGAACAGAAATTAATTACATTGTGTTGTTTTGCAGTGTGGTTTTTTGCTGCAACGTCTCATGCTTTCGCTACGGCAGTGGCTGCTCCATTGGCGTGCCACAAAGTTTTGATTCACGCAATGTAACAAAGTGTTGGAGGTGGTGTTGTGCTGCATATTGCTGCACCTGCAAACCATGCTGTGTGCTGCCAAATTGTCCGGATTGCAGATGCTGTAAACCTGATTCCACTTGCACGTTGCCTGATTGCTCTTGTTGCGCCCCGGAATGCGGTTGCCTACCACACTGCTCCACTTGCTGTTACTGTAAGCTGGAAAGAGCCTCTTGCCCTAGTTGCAGGTGCAATGTACCAGACTGTTCTTGCTGTATTCCTGACTGCAGATGCAGTTTACCTGACTGCTCTTGCTGCATCCCCAACTGCAGTTGCTGTATATGTTCTTGTCCAAAATGCCCTAGGATTTCTTGTAGTTGGACGAATTCTTCCAATATCTGCTGTATCCCTTCCTGGTTGTGCTAGAAATAAAGCGGCCCTTTTCCTTTCTCCAGCGTGGCTATAGCCGTGATATACTTGCGTTCCCGAGAATGGTGTTAGGCTGAATCTGTGAATTGGAAGCTGCTATTAATTAATTGATGGTTTTTATTGGCCCCTTGGCACAGCTGACTGACATTGTGTATTGGATCGACATGTTCGAGTATTGAAGAACAACTTGTTCACTTATAGCTTTCTTCTTATTAGGTTTTCACCTTTTTAACCTTCAAAATTATTAAAATAAATCATAAAGGAAAAAATCTGAAGTTCATAGATAGATTCACTGGTTGCGGTTACGCTAACCATATTATGGCAGCAGAGATGCACTTGACTGTTGAACTTTTGTTATTCTTCGAGTAAAGGTCCTAAACCCAACATCCTCCCCAGCTACCAGTCTTGTAAAAGTTGAGCTTGATGAGATGTGATCATGTGAAAGTCATCCATTTGTTTGAAGTTCAAGTTGTATTTGCTAGTGAACCTGTGAGTGGGTGCTCTTCTGCAGGGATTTGTCTTGCAACTGGATAATGCAAGTTTAAACTCTCTTTTATAGGCGAATTAATAGCTGCATCTTTGTTTAGCGATGCCTTACGTACCACATATCAATAGGCCTGGTTTTGTCATCATAGCTAGCCAGAAACTCGTTTCAGTACTAAAACTAGGTGTGACATGGTCTTGGCGTCACCCAAGTGGGATGCTAGTTGTGTTGGGAAGTCAAGAGTCCAAAATGAGGATTCATGCAGCCAGTGTAGATTGTGTGTATAAGAGCTAACTACTCGGCTTCTTTTAATTTGCCAAGCAGGAATCGCTGCTTATTTGACCAGTAATGCAGCCTGCCCCTGGCCAATCCAAGCTAGCTAATTCAATTTGATGGCTGTACCGTCTTCATGTAAAAATTCTGACCTGATTGTAGGACCCCAAGTCCTTACCAGAAAACTGGCGACTTGGGAGATAGAGTACCACACTTGAAAGGGGTAAAGATTTCCAACCTCTCTCTACAGTCCAATCAGAAAGGAGACACGACACCAAAATCTATGCTTTAACTGCCTACGGATGTGCCATCTAACCATTCTAAGTTGTTGGGACCATCAAGGTAGAAAAAAAGTCAATTAATCTAGTTACTTCTGAATGATCCTAAAGATATTGGAGCGTAACGTAGGTGCCCACCGCTGCTCGATACTATCTGATATTAGAGAAACTCTATATGTCATCCTTAGGACCACATTTGCATGCATTCATATTAATTGACCATTTAAAATTGCACGAGTACTACAATATATGAGTGGGTTTACAAAAGCATTTAAATTAACTTGTGCGTATATCAAATTGGGGACATCTGAACTCCATAAATGTGCACAGTACCGAAAATAAGGAGCTCAGACCATCAGAACATAAATTCATGCATATATACAAGAGCTTCCGGTGCGAACCTGCTGGGGACGGTCCCCTTTATTAAAATGAATGGATATTTACGTAGATACAAACACGAGGTAAGGAGACTAGCTATCTAACAGGAAGATAGTTCCAGAACTTCCTTGTTCCCACAGGACTGAGTTCCAACAAAGAGGAAACAATTACAATGGGTATTAAACTGGCTATGACTACTTATTTTAGTAAGTGTCTGAGAAAAAGTATCACATTGTTTGGCAACTATTACTTTTATGTTCTTATTTTTTTTATCATCATGATGTTTGTAATTTTTTTGTTTTAATTTTAAATATTGAATACAATTTTGAAGCTTCAAGGATTTTGGTTGCTTAGATGTAAGAAGACTTTATGATGAAGGAAAAAGACAACAAAGACTTAAGTAATAAATATATCTATGATCTATCATGGGAATAAGGTTGAGATGATAAACTACTATAACATCTTTTATGCCCAAATTTTAAAGTGAAACCAAAATCGTACTACCCAAACTTTCTTATAAAATGCTTTCGCAAAGCTCAAATTTTAAACACAGCTCTTTACGTTACTGCACAACTATAAGTCAAGGCATGTATGGTGCATCTGCTCATAAATCTATTTAAATTCATTGTGTTTATTTTACAATGAGTTGATTTTGGAATTGGAATTCATGGAAATAGTCGAGTTACACCTAACTGATCCTTGTTATGATGTACGTTAACCAAACTCAATGTTGTAGAGAATGGAGCAATAGCTTCATAGACTTTTAGAGGCTTGTCTGAGCTTCACAGGTTACCATTTAGGGGCTTGTGTCAACTTCTTTTCAAGAAATCCACCAAGAAAAATGCTGATACATGTCTGAAAATAACAAGAACATATAATCCATACGTTGACACTGTTACATATAAATCAGATGCAGCAGTTTTTGCCTATACGAGGTAATTGCAAAATCTCTTTTTGTTGTAACATGATCACTTAGTACAAATTAAGGTGCATTCATTTAGAGAGGCTCAATGTGTAGATTAATGTTAAACCAAAGTGTGCGTAAAGGAGATACGGGAAAGGTTGTTATGTGGTTAACTCTAGTTAATGTATAGTTTATTATCATTCAGGTGCAGCTAGCCTGTTTACGCCTCAGACTTGTAAAATATTAGCTCATTTTACAACAATTTTTTCTCTTTTTTTTTTTTGTTATTCATCAAAGTCTCACTTATCAGTTCGCTTATAGGTGATTGATGTGATATGGTAGATAATTTAAGCTACCATATCACAAAGTGAAATCTAACAAACAATTGAGCATGATGTTATAATTGAATCTCAAACAAGCATTGCAATGTGAAATCTTATGTATATATATAGTGCCTTGTTTGGGTCTTCATTTCTATTTTATTTTTTCATAATTAATCTTTAGGTGCCTTTATTTTGACTATAATCTAAATCATATATAAATAGCCTTGAAGGACAAGAGATGGATAAACCAGAAAGACAGGTAGCCATTATAACAAGTAATTTTTCCTTATTATCTACAAAATTTATATGAGTATATACTAATAGTTTTACATGCATTCAAGTTTTTAGGCTTCCTGTCGAATATCTGATTGGAGTAAAATATTTATTCAATTTGCTAGACAAATCAATGTAGTGGTCAATGAAAGACTCATGTGCATTGTCTAAAATGCTGCAATTATGTATGTCAAACAATGAAAGTTGCCATGGAGCACATGATATGTGATGGCTTTCGTCAGAGTTATAATAAAGAGGATGGCATGCACAAAATGTTAGACGGTGCTTTCAGGAATTTGAACTCCAATACAAGAGGATGTGATGATGTCTATGATCATATGCAAAAAAAAAATCCAATAGTTGAGAAATATAATAGGCTGCTAAGTGATGATGTTGATGAGATATACATGGGGTGCAATAATTTTACAAAGTTGCCATTCTTTTTACATTTATTTCACTTAAAATGCTACAATGGATTGAGCAGCAAGTCATTTATGATGTTAATTGAATTGTTACGAAAAGCCTTTCTTGAGGGTGTAAAATTGCCAAGTTCTTTCCATGAAGTGAAAAAGATTGTCACAGATTTAGGTCTCACATGTAAGAAAATTGGTGTTTGCCTGAAGAACTGCAATTCATATTGGAAGGATGCTATCAACAAAGATTCATTTGATATTTGTGGACTATCAAGATGAAAGGTAAACAAGAACTGCCATAGATGACACAGGAAGCTCATCGGCTAGAAAGAAAATAAAGCCCCTGCAAAGGTTTTGCAACATTTCCTTTAATACTACAACTTAAGCAGTTACTTGTGTCTTCTTAGACAACCTCATACATGAGATGACATGCTGAATATTACACAAAGGATGAATCTTTAAGGCACCATGCAGATTCACTAGCTTGGAAGCCCTTTGATAAGTAACATCCATCATTTTCTTTTGATTGTTGGAATGCTAGATTGGGATTGGCAAGTGATGGTGTTACTTCATATAGGACATTGTGTAGCTCTTATTACACACTGTAAACTGCTATCAAGTTCAATTTAGCATAATTGGATAAACATTTTCTGATTTATAGCATATCCTAACATTTAAGTGGCTTATCCATCTTCTAGAATTTTCTTTAGATCTGAACCCAGATCTAGGTGCCAATGTCGAACGCAGATCCAAGATCCACATGTGAGCTTAATGCACATTATATTTCAAAAATGCATCACAATTTTCTCATTCCATGTTTAATGTCAATCCACACAAAAGGACTTGAAATGTGTGAAATTCCTTGTTGTGCACTCTGGCATAAATGAAAGTAAAATTGGCCTCCACATGTGGTCGGAATGAACACTTTTTTGTATCATGTCCAGCTTTAAACTATGGTTTTAATGTGTGTTTCTCATCTTTATATTCTCGCATCCTTCACCCTCAATGCTCAATGTCAATATGAATCTTTTATCAAAAATCAATCAGCACTTCTCCTTGCACACACTGCTTTTCGCGAAATCAAAATTTGGCTCAAATGGGAGACCACAGTGAACAAATTTCTATAAAAAATAATTCAATTTTAACCTATGTTGTGAGTTGTTGAAAGGAGAGAAAGGGACCAAAGTTTAGTCTCATATCCATTTTTTCAAGGAGGGTTCCCCCTCTCTCTCCTACAAATAAGGCTCACCCTCGCCCCACCCCCACCCCTTCTAGCTCCACACACTAAGAGTTGTTTAAAGAGTAAAAAAATTTTGGTAAAATTCTGAAGTGGTACTCATCAAGCTTGGCACAAACAAGTTAAATATTTTAGAGTCTTAGGTCTAAGTCTTGGTTTGGACTGCAATAGCGCTAAACCTAGATCCAACTAGGCTCAATGTAGCAGCTGTGGGAGTAGGCTCGGTCAGGTCTCCAACTTCAGTTAATTCCTTTTTCCATGTTCTTTCTTTTCTTATTTGCAATTTGATGCTTTCTTTCTTTCTTTTATGCACATTTTAGTTTTTTTTTTTTTTTGCTTTTATCATGGTTAGTTCAGTTTATTTTCTTGCTTAGTTCTGAGGTTTTATTTATTTACACATTAGTTTAGCTTATTTACTTTGCTAGGATTTATTTAATTTAATATAGGCATAGAACATGCATATTGATAGCATTTCTTTTATGCTTATTGATAGCTTTAATGTTTTTGCTTATATAGTTTGTGCTTAAAACATGCATATTGATAGCATTTCTTTTATGCTTTTACTAGTCATGCATTGCACATTTATTCTAGCATGCACCTGGATCACCTTCCACCCACATGCACCCCTTGTTTGAAGCAAAGCGGCTCATCCTAATAGCATACCCTGTGGCATTAGCCCCGATATCTAAAATTCTGAATTCGATTTGGTCCTCACACAAGAACCATTCAAAATCATAGTTTTCTAAAATATTTTCAAAATTCAACTTCTTAAAATGATTTAAAAAAAACTTAGGTCATGTAGGCATGGAGTCTAAACCTAGCTCAGCTCTTTAAGGCCTAGTGTAGACCGGTCTTTAATACCCATCCATATGAAATGAATGAAGCGTATATCATATACTGTATCGTTTGACTAAGACTAAACACATTTACTAGAATCAAACCCTTCCTCATATAGGCTTAAACCCAGTCTAGGCAAGACCAAATATTGTCTTCTTGACCAAACTACCCTTAGCCTATTTGGATCTTGGCTTTCAATTCAAAGGCATTGTCGGTCAAATCGTGAACCTTTATGCTGATTTAAGTAATGATATTAAACCTAATTCTAACACATTTGAATTTGGATCTCAAGTATGGATTTGGGTTTTGGATTATGGATTTTAAATTTTAGATCTCAAACCTTAGATTTTGAATCTTGGATCTCAAGCTTTGGATCTTAGATCAAATTTCATAGCAAATGAGTATTTGATCATAAACTCTAGCCAACTCCGAAAAAATTAAACTCAAATACAGGACCTTAAACCATGACTATCATCAGATTTTGATTGATTCTCTTAGAATTTGGACTGTAGAAGATCAAATTATATGAATACAAGATCAAATTTACTGAATCTTTGACCTTGGATTTTGGATCATAAATCTCAATGCCATGACATGATATTTTAGATCTCTGAAATGTCTTTCATTTCAATGTATTACAAGAATTACATAAATCGTTCAAATCATTATTTCACTTCTTAGATTTAGATCTTGTTTTCCCTTAATAGGTCTATTTCCAACACCCAAATCGTAGTAGAAACCGGACTCTTGCTGGGATGGCTTTATTGTAAGCATGTTTATACTTATATATGTATTTTTTATTCTCGAAACTAATGTGAATTGTGGATTAGGAATAAAATTTCAACAAATCTTTACCAATGCATGGAATTGTGTAGATAAAAATTACTACCGACACACTAAACACTGACCAAAGTATTACTACCATCCAGAAGCATTAGATGAAAAGTTTTTTGACGTCTAGTTGTCTGTCGATAAAAATTTTTAGATGTCTAGTAGAGTGTCAAAAAAACTTTTACCAACATCCAACTTTGTGTCGATAGAAATTTTTATCGATGTCCACTAGAATGTCGGTAAAAGTTTATTATTATCAACGTCCAGGTATTCGTTTAATTAACTATGTTTATGAAATCAGCGAAGATGTCTACACCGACGCGTGCAGCGATGCATGTTATGGAAATGTTGATGATAGTTTTCATTGATGTTCACTTCATTGACGACATCTACAAATGTGGGTAAAAGTTTTACCAACGTTGATTCCTATGTTATCGATGTTTTTCGGCTGTTGGTGAATCCACGTATTTTTTCATATTGGAATGATAAAATTACCATTGAACTCCTTTAGTAAAGCAAAGAGTTCAAGCTGATTTAATTCCTTCGCTTAGTGAAAAAGTCCTCCTGTAACTGGTATCTCAGAAATTTTTTGGTTGTTCGCTAGTTATGCCAAGTTAGTAAACTTGGTGCATGTATTCTGAATTCAAGAACCACGAGAATGATAAGGGGTAGTCATCTAGACATTCATATGCTATTTCAGCTTTACGTTGTTTTTCTTCAATTGATGAGCATATATCTTGGTGGATTTCTTTTTTGGCACTCTCTTTTGGGCAACAACCTAAAATCTGTCCCCATATATATATCTGATTTTCATGACATGGGTGTTGCTTTGATGGAGAACTACCATAAAAGTGCTTCTAATTAAATCATGGCAGATTGGAACATGTGAAAGGTTGTGCTTTCCAGCATTACCTTCTTAAATTAAAAAAGGAGGTCTACTTTGTAAAAAGAGAGACCATGATTGTTTTCTAACTAGGATTAAAGGGCTAAAATAAAGATAGTCCATTGTTTGGCATTTCTCAGGCCCATATTTGACCAAAAGGTGATCAATAAATAGAAATTTCTCCCTATAGAATTTGTTGGTGTTTTCGAAACCATATAATTACGTTTTTTAACATGTTTGTTGCCAACATATCATTGTTTATTGATAGTGGGTTTGTAACAAATGTTACACCTCAGCCCAAGCTATCTTCTCATCAGTTCTTTTGTCACAAGGGGTCTAATGATCAAAATTATGAGAAACTCCTATGGAGAATATGTATTTTTTTCTCAGCTTCTCTGAAAGGTGGTTTGTTGATACAAATGCAGTTCAAATTTTCACTAAGTTGAGGGGGAGATAAACTAATTTTACATATAGTCCAATATACAAGGTCTCCTTTCATCAGATCAATGCTTCACATTCTTTACTGGTGATATATTTGTCAATAGCTGATGCACCCATTGCCTTCAGTTCACAATTAGTGTTCATCAGGACTTCTAGTCTTACTGTTTACACCCTGATCTTCCTGCGACATGTAGACGAAGGAAAATCGAGGGTGAAGCAGCAAAATTTAAGTTTTGTTTGGAAATAGATTTTTAGGAGAAATGGACCCACCCATCGGTACGAGGATCGACCATTCCTGCCGCCATTAATAGGGGTAATGGATCCAAGGTCACGGATTTCCTCAAGCTTGATAAGTTGTTTTTTTTTTACATGCATGTGCAGAAATTGAATTTTGGATTTTAGTGTTCATTTTGAACAAGACTTGAATTTGATTGAGAATAATTTTGCATTTCACAAATTTGGGGGATTGTCTTTGAAATAAGATTTTTGAATTAATCCTGGATTTTAGCTATTAAACTTTGATTTGGTCCAAAAATTGGAGTTAGGAAAGCGAGAATTTGGATCTTGGATAGGACTGAGTTTTTTGACATTGAATTTTAATTCAAATTAGGGATTGAAATTGGATAGAATTGGAATTTGAAATTTTGTTTTCAAGTTGAGATCTTGAAATTGAGCATTGAAAATTGGTGATTTGGGCTAGACTTTGGTCTTTTTGCTTGAAAATTCTTGGAATTGGAATTTGGTTTTGAAATCAAACATTGGATTTGATAACTGAAGTCTAGAATTTTTGGATCTTTGAAATTTCTAAACTTGCAATGGCTGGAAATCAGCCAACATCTTGAGATTTTGAACTTGGGTTTTGGAAGTTTTGAGAAAAACTTGATTTCATTGGGAGGATTGGAAAATTGGATTTTAGGATTCGAAGTCTAGCTTTTGAAAAATGTAAGTTTTTCAACCATTTTAAAGTCTTTTGTTTTGTATTGAAATAAGGTGCTCAAGTTTTTTGTCACAATATGACTGGGTCACAGTAGCGACTCCAATTTGACTCACTTACATTTTGCAAAAGTGAGTGGGTGTATTTGTGAAGTGAGTGCATATATGCATTTATAGTCTACATGCACATCCATGCTATGCTCTCTTTCACTCCATGCGTAATTCAAATTGATCTTCACATGGATAGTTCACCTTGGAGGTGGGAAGTGTAGGATGTCCTCCAAGCTTAGTCTTGATGGAAAGAAAAGCATTTGGTGTTCAAAGTGGGATTTCAGGATGAATTTTGATTAGAGCATTGGTGAAGACGAGTTTGAGTGATCAAGTCCCCTCGTTTGTAAAATTGGAGATTTTGAGAACAACTCTTTGAATGAGGAAAATATTATTTGTGAGTTCCTCTAGTGCTTTGGTTTCATTTGAATTTGAATTGGAAATGGACTTTGATCTTTCAAGTCGATTTCAATAGTTTCCTAGATGGAGAGCCCATTGTTTGGAGGTTCTAGAAATTTGATCTAGTTTCTCTAGTTGATGTTTTTGGGGAAAAAATTTGAGTTGGAGATGGACAGAAAATAACTTGATTTGAGAACTAGTGGCTTGCATTGTTTTTGAAAATGATTGACTATTTGGAGATGCATATTTTCCAAACGAGTTTGGTGAGAATCAAATTCTCTAATAATTTTGGATTTGTGAAAAGTCCTTGTTTTGGATCTAGGGCTTCTCTTGAAACCCTAGATGAATTTTTTAATGGTTAATTTTCAAAATCATAGAGATTTTTGAAGATTTCAGAAAGTGGATAAGTTGAAGCCAGCGCATCTTGCTTGATTTGTTCCATTTTAAGATGGACCATACTCATGGATTGAGTAGATTCAATCCTTGGTGGAATCATTTTTGGCAAGATTATGAATTCCAATCCATTGTGTATTGAAGAGAACATCAATGCTTTGTTCCTCTCTCTCTCTCTCTCTCTCTCTCTCTTCGAACATTCATAGAACATTCAATCAAATCGCCATTTATTGGTTTGATATCTTCTTCCCCTGTTTCTTCCTCTGTGAGTTCTTCTTCCACCGTTCATCCCCTCCATTGACGATACCGGTGAGCCCTCTCTTCGTTGGATGCCCGTTCCCCATGAGGTGAGGCTCTGCAACTCCGGCGACGTCACCCAACGCCATCCACCATTCTCCCTTCAACGCACATTCTCCCTCACGTGACCCACTTCCCATGCCTGCAACGCCCTGTTTCTCAACGCGAGTCCAGACGCCGTGTCACTGTTCCATCTGATTCAGCCACAACCGAGCGAGATCTTGGGGAGAAAAAAATTAGGGTCGGCGCCTCCCCTCACCTCCCGCCAGCTCCAGCCTTAACAAACCTGGTATTAGAGCGCGCTTAGCTTCAGGCGGATCGAGATTTGTAGACGGACTCTTAGAACGATCGACAGAGACAAGAACTGGCTGATTTGATCCACCATTGGTAAAATCTATTGCGTTCCAACGGCTTATCAATCCCGAACGATTGATCTTCATATGGTTAGTTCATTCCTGAACGATTTCTCCTTTTAAATCGAATTAATAGACTGCATTTGATCTATGTTTCTGCTTTTTCCCCATTTTCGGTGACACTCGAGCATTCTGATGTTGATTCTGCATCAGCGGATTCAAAACGTGTGGAAGATGATACCCTAGGATTCCTGACTGATTTCCGCTTCCAACGAGCCCAAGAACGTCCGATTTGGCCCAGAGTTTTCTGCCGCTTTTTCGGCGCAGAGGAGAAATTCCGGCCAACCCGACGACTCCAACGGAATATGCCACCGGGATTCTGCCGTGTTCTTCGATCGCTGGTGAGGTGTCTCGGTTTCATGTCCGGAACATTCACCATAGTCGTTGTTTTGTGTCTGTAAGACACGCGAGTCTCGTTGAGTCCCACATCACCTGGAACTCGACGCTCGTCATGTCTCGTCACGAGTCCCACCTCGCATGACTTACAGCCGGCGTCGAGTCCTGCACAACATGTGTCCTTCCTTTTTCAACGAGGGCAAAAGTGTGTCCGGGTGTCCCGAGCCTCTGAAGCACGAGTCACGGCCAGGACACCACCCGAGCCTTGCCTGTTTCGCCTTTCTCAGACGCCTGAAGAACCTGAAGGTTCCTCAACTTCAATTAACTAGCGCTATTTGCTCAGGCATCAAATTGGAACGAGTATAGATTTGTTGGAATTGTCTGGATCTTGGCTTTCTACCCTCCAAATTTTAGAATTTTTGGAGCAAGATCCAAGGCGCGGTGGATTTTTGATTAGGAACTGTTCTGGAGCATCTCCTGTGACTGTGAACACCCTGGACCCTGTCTGAAAAATGCAGCTGAGGCGTGACTTCGAGCTCAACGAGTCTGCAGTAGGGAACGACGCTGATAGTGAGCTTGGATGCGTTGGATTCCTACAGAAGTCTAGAATTTTTCAGTAGAAGTTTCAAGAATTTTAGAAGGCCAGCAGGCAGATATGGATTTTTGAATGATCAAAGGTCTTTGGAGAGGCAAACAACCTGATTTCTAATAACACCAGAGCTCCAAGGGAGAATACGCGTTCGCCAGTGCTTCCCGACGATTGCCTCACCCCGTCACATCTTCTCTTGGGGTTTACTCGAGCATGTGGTGACATTTCCAAGCATCTACTCCTATTTGCATTCTAAAACTTTCACTCTTTGACTGTTGTTATACTTTGTTCCGTCGAGTGGAGCTGAGTTCGTGGTGCACCCTGAACTAGGGAACATCTTGAACCTGTTAGAAGTCATAGCTTACATCGGGCTAAGCGGCACTTGCTTCCCCCTCATAATCATCGATCAATAGGGGTTAAATCTGATCACGGTGACGACTTCTAACATTTCTGGAAATATCTTGTTTCCATTAATTTCTGAGCAGTGACTCTCGGTTGCTTTGTTGGAGCTTGTCATAGCCGAGAGGAGGTACAACTACAACAGCCGTGACTGAGCTAGACCAGGGAGAAGGAAGGGTGTACGCTGGCACCATTCCAGCGATTGCTTCCCACTAAAACACATCAGCACATAGGGGTTTCCAGAGCCACGGTGAAGTGCATTCCCTTCTCCCTCTAAGTTGTTGTCCAATCATAACAGTAACTAGGTTGTTCCTATTTTGATCAAGGAGTTAAGGCTGGTGAATGCCTCAAGAAGCTACGGATTGCCGGAGTTACGAGGCTGCTGAATACGAGGGAGCAGTTTACACTGCTGGACTTTATCCCCTGTGACCAGGTTCCTCTCCACAACACCCTATAGTGCGAGGGAAAGGGTGTACATTTCTGTTTTAGACCTGCCACCGGCACCCCTGTTTTGGGCTCCTCCTTGTGCACATTGCATGGGACACAACCCGACAGATGGGAGAGATTTAAACCATGTATTGCTGTGCTCTTGTAAAAGTTAATGCTACCCCATTTTGATGCTTTGAGAGCTATTGTTGTGAGCTCGGGTTGGGAACCATTTGTACTCACCATGGAATTTCAACCCAAGAGGAGAGAACCACCAGATCATGGGCGTATGAGGGATGAAAGATGGAGGCAAGGTATGAGGAATCGTGAGGATTTTCCCTCACGATGTGAAATGAGGGCACGACTGGACCATCCCATGGAGATCCAAGAGGACTTATCCGGTCCAGATTCACCAAGGGACGAACCACCCCACCGAGGATGAAGACAACGGCCCCTCTATGGCAGAATCGATCTCAACCCCTTCCATGATGATCCCCGAGATGGAAGAATGCGATCCCTACCATGGTTGAAGTTCGACTTCCCTAGATTTGGGGGGCAAGAGGCCCAAGAATGGTCTTACAAGATTCATCAATATTTCGTTTGTCAACAAGTTCCTAGAGATCTATGGGTCTCCGTTGCGGTACTCCACTTTGAAGGAGAAGCCATGAGGTGGTATAAATGGTGTTTCCGAGGGCTACCGGTGCCTACATGGGAGGAGCTAGTCCAAGAGGTCATGGACCGGTTTGGGGACTCCGCTTTTCATGACTATGAGATTGAGCTAAAGCCATTGTGGGAAGAGGGACCGTGAAGGACTACCAAGCTGAGTTTGAGGACCTTAGTAGCATGGTCCATGCATGGCCCGAAGGGGCACTCATTTCCAGCTTTATTGGAGGGCTGAGAGAGGACATCAAACTCGAGGTCATGATTCATTTTGAGGGACATGAGTTTGAGCTCTCGGTGGCTGCTCTACCTCTTGGCCCCTCAAGCTAGCTCTCCTCGCATCAACCAAAAATGCCTCACTCACCGCTCCTATGGGGTCATTTTTACGGTAATAGAAAGAAGTATGAGAACGGGGTGGGAGTCTCCTTTGCTCAAGGGTGTTTAACCGGCCATCAATGTTGGCAATGGTTTGGTTTACACCGGCTGATTGGCTAAGGATAAGGTCTAGCTTCGAGTTGGTGCACGAGGACTCCCCCCTCTCAACTATACAAGTCTCCTCCACCACGACTTGTTCACCCTCCACCGCAACGGTTTTGGGCTCTATGGTCTTAGCCTTTCACGGGGCCATCTCCACTCAACTTCAAGCAAAACTGAATCAAACAAAGGCTGCTAAATGCCGAACTGAAAATTGAAGCAAAACTGAAATCAACTCTGCTATAGCTGCTAGAAAACCAAGTGCACTAACTGCCCAAAAACTACTAGAAAACCGTGACCGAATGGTGCCTCAAATATGCCCGAACTGCTCCAACGCTGGCTGAAACTAACAAGGTGAAATCCGGTCGTCCTCCAATGGTTTCTAAGCAACAAAAACAACAACTAGAAGTCCTTCAACTGCTCTGATACCAACTGGTAGGGTCTGCCCGAATGCGGCCACGAAGTCACCAAAGTGCCGTCAAAGACCCTCTCCAAGATCTAGGAGGAGGTTGTTGATAAAGGGTTTAAATGTTAAATACAGTAGTGGTTCCCGCCGGACAGTCACCCCAGTTCAATAATAGGACAAGACAATACAAGTATGGGTTCCCCAATCCCAGCTTGATCCTACTACAAATGACTAAAATAGGTGTGAGACTTATTACAAAGCGCAACGATACATCAAGCACTCTCCTCACTCAACATTCATCAAACCATGCAAACCACCCTGTCATACAATCCCTACTCGGAACAAACCACACCTTTATCCCTAGGAGGTCCACAACCCAGAAATCGTGTCCTTGGCAAAGTGCCTTGGAGGGATTCCAGCCGGTTGTCATTGCCAAAGGTGGTTTAGAAAGAAAGAACACCCTTCCCACGGATCTATAGGGTGATCCAGTGTTACCTCCCAAGGCCACTCTTGGGGAATCCACTTGCTCACCGAAGGCTAATTCCAGCAACACGAGAGTTGCCCTTCGGTATTCAGCTCCCCCTTCAACTCCGGGCAGCAATACTTCTTCGATAGAATCACAAGAAATGAAAAAGGAATCACGATTCTATCTAAAAATGAACGTTAAAGAGATGGAGTATCGTCACCGGATTCCCAATCAACCCCAAGAGTAAATGGTAAGTCGATTGGGGGAAGCTATCGTCGATTTCGCCTGACGGATGCGGTTCCTTCTCTCTCTCGGGCTGCAATATCCCATGGGTAGGTGTTGTAGCCCATGTTCTCCTTGCTGGATTCGATTTAGAGATGGCAAAACCAGCAAATACCAAATAAAAGAAGCGAATGATTAATCAACTTCTAGAAGAGGAAAGCCTTTACCCATAAGACCAATTTAACCCCTGTCTTTTGTAATGAGAGGGGGATGCAATCGCCGGAACGCCGGCAGACGTTGAGGCAATCCTCAAGTTATGCTCCTTCTCCTCCTTCACCGACCTCTACTATCTCCCCACGGACTCACGAGCGGGACTCCAAATGAATAACACGAACATACGCAATCTCAATCCAAATGATGAAAGAAATGGGAGAGGGATTGTAGATGCACTTCACTGGATGTATGAATAACCCCTAGGAAGTGTCGTGGATAAGGGGAGGCAAGTGTTGGAAGCACCTACACACGCGTGTCTTCCTTCTTCTCCGGCAAAGATGGGAGCTCCGGTGAGGAATGTTGGTCGGACTCCAGCGGATCGACTCCTTCCTTGTTCACCGTGGCCCCTCAATAGCTCCAAGGCTGATAGACTTCCTTCTCACTCGGATTAGGGGTGAGAGGCCTTCCCAAGAGGTACGTGTGACTCCTTCCGAAGATCGTGGAGATCCTCTCTTGATCGTTGGTGATTGATTCCCAAGGATCTCGAGTGATTGCACTTGCCTTGTCCAGATTGCGTTTAGATTCAACGCACCTAGCACACGAGCCCAGCCTTTCCTATTTCATTGGAGAGGAAATAGGAAAGGGGATCTCGCAAGGTTGGAGGTAAGCTTGCTCCTCGCCACGTGTATGGTCCAGATCTCCAAATGATCTCTCAAGATTGGGCAAGATTCTTGCCTTTGGTGAAAAGTGTCTGGGTACAATGTACCTAGCCCACAAATCCAGCCCCTTCTTGTTTTGTTGGAGATGAAATAGGAAAGAGGATCTCACCAAAGTGTGGACGAGCTGATCTCACCCATGTGTCCTTGCCTTCAACTGCCACGTAGCTCCTTCCCTTTTTGGTTGGCGTCCAGATGTAATGTATCTTCAAGCACGGAAGATTTGATTTCCAAAATTATAGGGACGAATATGGAAGGAGATCGCTTTCTCCTTTGGCGCTCGGGACACTTAGCACCCGTTCCTAAAACCTCGAGCGGCCTTCCCTTTTCCGTCACTAATTTGGTGGGGCAGATGGATGGCACCTTTCCGCACGTGCTTCCACCTGTCCTCTGCGCTATCCAGCTGCGGATCCCTTGCCAAAAGTGTCACCAAATGTTTGGAAAGAACCGGCGGCGCCCAAATGTTGTCTTTTTGGTACACTTATGTGCTAGGGCTTCCCCGACCTCCTTGGTCGAATCTGCCCATGCCCAACGATAATTAATCCAAGTAATTATAAGGCACAACAAGGGCAGACTGGGAACTAATTAGCCAAAGTTTAGACTTGGCCGGAGGTCACCGGAGCTGGCTGGAAAACTGAGCTACACCATGAAAACTGGCGAACAGGCCAACAGGATTTCAGAACATGCAGACAATGATTCAATGGTCAAATCTGCTCCAAATACCTTGAATTTTGGATATGTTGTAGAGAATTTATTTATGAGTCCAATGGTATATGGCCCGCCTGAAAAGTCCTCGGAAATCGCTGGAAACAGCCTCTGCAAGTGGCAGTTCTGGCGGCGGCTGCGCCTGAGCGGCGGCAGCGGAAATAGTGAACTTCCGTCGCAATTTTGACCGCCTTGCTCTGGTCCAATCGGCCTCAAATTTTAGTATGTTGTAGCCGAGGATGATATCTTTCATACAAGCTATAGATCTCCTTAAAACTCCCAGTGGATCCCCGGAAATAGCGATTTGAACAGAGGTGAGTTCTGCCGCTCTCTTCAAAAAATCGGGATCCGCCTCTTCTGCGTTTTCTCTTCTTTCCTTCTACGTTTCTCCTCCTTCTTCCGTGGACTCCTCCTTTCTCCTTCTATCTTCTTCCTCATTTCACTCCAAGGCTTAAGTAATATCAATCCACACCTTCTGGGCGTGATAACCTCCAATCTGACCGTGGTTATCCTGGGAGAACTCCTTGTTGAACGGGGCGATCAAATCTTCCTTCCCCATTCGATTCTGTGGATAACAATCTCAGTTAGACAAGGGTTGAATGCAAAGATTGTCTCCCTGTTGATCTCTTGGTCAGGGCAGCACCGAGACTTCTACCGCCAAGTATTGGAAGAATAGGAATGCTTGGCTCGTGGTGGAAATTTAGCCGATTGTCGATGGTGGATGAGGGATAGATAGAACCACGACACGTCTTCTTCTCTACCTCCCTCTATGGCAGACGCCTCTCAACACCTTTGTGATCATGGTGAAGGCACGACTGCATATCCAAGCACTTCTTGGTTCGGGACGATGACAAGCTTCATGTTAATGGCTACCGGCAGCCATTAATCTCTCGAAGCTCCTCAATATTCTCACGATAATGGTGAGTATTGTTGTGTAGTGCTCAAGGTTGAGCCACGCCCTAAGGCCAAAAGACTCTGTACGCATGGAGGAAAGAGAAAACTTCAATTTGATAAAGCAAGAATGAATAAAACGTCTCGATTTTAGCTTATATACAAGTGTCAAACCGGTTCAAAGCAATGTCTCGAGATAAGACGTGAAACAAATCAAGTCTAACATAAAACCGATACAAAAGCAAATCAAATCATCCTAAGTGTTCAAATCCGAATTGGGCTAAAGGTCCCACCTCGCCCACGTCCGCCTGAGCTTCACCAATACGATCCTTGAAGTGGGCTTGGGCCCATTGTCCTTGATCCGGACATGGATCATGAATGCTCCTCGCCAAGCCGAGCCCACCTCCTTATAGGCTGGTTGCGCCTAGGTCCTCCTCATCCGGGCTAGGTGAGTCTGAGTCTTCCTCTTCCGAACTAGGTGAGTCCGGGTCTTCTTCATCTAGGTTAGGGGCGCCTATGTTTTCTTCACCTAGACCGGGTGGGTCTAGGTCTCCTAGGTCAAGATCACCTAGGTCTTCCATGAGCCGTGAGTCCTTGGCCTCACAAGGACTTGCAACACGCCCCACGCCTTGCTCTAACCCGCCAAATGCTTTTGTTGAGGAGTTAACCTCACAACGCCAAAGTACTCCACATCTGTTTGAAGCCGTTTCCGCCTTACTGAGGGATTAACCTCACAACGAAAAACTCCGTTTTTTCCTGAAAACGCCAAGGAGGAACTAGAGACGTTAACCTCCCTAAGCATTTGACCCGCTCCCGTAGTTGCTCCCACCTGTTTTTCACAAATCTCAAGAGAACAATAGTTAGCCTCACAATAAGAAAGAGTTCCTTCGGTGGAGGTACAATGTGGGAAGTACGAGTTCTAAGTAGGCTCGTATCAGAAGGCTTGTGGCCAACCGTTGCCACGGGTGGCAACGGTTGCTGGAAAGGTGGCCGATGGGCAGTTGGGGCCCGTCGCCACATTTGAAACTTGGCAGGCTGGCCATGGCGCCTAAGTTTGAAATTAGAATTTCGGCGGGATGGCCATGGCGCCTTGTCTTTGAATTTGAAAATAGGCGGGATTGTATTGCTGCCTACAGTTTGAAACTCGAATGCTCTGGCCTAGTATTTAAGCCTAGCCAAACGATGTACAGTGTAGACTATGGTCTGTATGCTTTGAGTCTGTAAAGTGTTGCCTTAAGAAAAATACTAAGTCCTCGAGCTGAGACAAAGCCTGGTTTGTCCCCTTTGTTCCCTAAGATCTCATACGGGTGGTGTTAGGTTGGTAAGTCTGAGTACATAGACTTATGCCGTACAGGTGAAGAACTTCAAAAAATTTTGCTCTTGTAATAGTTGGTATCAGAGACAAGTTTGTAACCATGACTACTGGCGCTGAGACCCGTGAGACGAGAATCTCTTGTCTGGAGGAGTCCGTTGGCTCACTGACGACTCGAGTGACATCTACTTCGTCAGACTACCATCGAATTGTGGAGTGTCTGGATCTGCTGGAGAGCTAGATGCAGGAACTCGCTGCTTGCTCGGACGTACTTTTTGACAGTTTCCGCAACAAGCTTGGGGAAAGCAAACTGGAGTGGCAACAAGAGCTTGCTGTTGTGCGCCGTGCTTTGGGTGCAACCGCAAGGGAGACTCCAAAGATCAAGGTCCTAGAGCCGAAAGCATTTCATGGCGTTCGGTGTTCAAAAGACTTGAAAATTTATCTTTGGGATATGGAGCAGTACTTCAAGATTGTCCATACCTAAGAAGAAGACAAAGTCACTATTGCAGCGATGTATCTACAAAGTGACGCCAAGTTGTGGTGGCAGACCAAGTTGAAAGATGATAGTTACGCCGGTAAGGCGCCTATCTCTACTTGGGTAGAGATGAAGCAGGAACTTACGCATCAGTTCCTGCCATCCAACGTTGCATGGATTACGCGGGAGGGTCTACAATGCATCAAGCAGACTGGCTCTATTCGGGAGTATGTCAAGGCATTCTCGTCATTGATGCTTGACATAAAGACCATGGCGGAAGAAGACAAGCTCTTCTATTTTATGAGTGGTCTTCAATCGTGGGCTCAAACTGAAATCCGTCGACAAGAGGTAAAGGACTTGCCTCCTGCTTTAGCAGTGGCCAATCGTCTGTTAGATTTTTGTGCTCAGCCCAATGGCGAAAATGCTAAGAATTGGCCATAGAAACAGCACAAGTCGCTGAAGTCGAAACATGGTGGTAAGAATAAGGAGGGCCATAGAGACATACCTTCCAAATCTTCAAACTACTCTGGATGCTTCATTTGCAAAGGCCCTCATTGCGCACGTGAGTGCCCACAGAGGAAGGCGATGAATGCTGTTGTTCAGGAACCAGATGAGGAGTCTCAAGCACACACCATTGCGGCCCCGGCACGCATGAATTTCCTTCGGCGGGTGAGCACTCTACGACAGCCGCCTAAGGACACAACTCTGAGTCCTGGGTTGCGTTGAGGTCCGACTGAATGAAGTTCCTACGCATACCTTGGTGAATACGGGGGAGACCCACAATTTTGTGGCTAGCCGCCTGGTGCAGCACTTCGGCCTTATGGTGAAGCTGAATGCAAATCATGTGAAGGCCATCAATGCGGTCCCTTCGGCGACGAGCGGTGAAGCGGAAGCTGTCAAGACGGAAGTTGGGCCTTGGTTGGGTAAGTGCAATTTTACAGTATGCACACTAGATGATTTTGATGTGATGCTAGGCGTGAAATTCTTTATCCAAGCCAAGGCGACTGTCTAGCCGCATCTAAAGTCTGGTGATTTCTGATGAAAAGATGCCTTGCCTGGTTTCGTTGGTGATAGGCAGGGCTGCTGCTAAAGCAATTTCATCCTTGCAACTCAAGGATGGATTGATGCAATGAGAGCTGACCTTTCTAGCTACGTTGAAAGAAGTCGGCCCAGATGTAGAACAAGGTAATGTCCCACCTGTTGTGCAGGAATTGCTCGACAAGTTCTCTGATGTTATGCCCAAGGAGATGCCGAAGGAGTTACCATCGAGACGCAATGTAGACCACGAAATTGAGTTGGTGCCAGGCGTTTGGCCTCCTGCACAAGCCCTATATCGGATGTCCCTACCACAGTTGGCCGAGCTACGTCGGCAACTCGATGAACTGCTGGAAGCAGGTTACATCCAACTGTCCAAGGCTCCTTATGGAGCACCAGTATTGTTCCAACAGAAAAAGGATGGGTGGCTGCGGATGTGCGTGGACTACAGGGCTTTGAACAAGCTCGCGGTGAAGAACAAGTACCCTGTGCCTCGGGTTGAAGACTTGTTCGATCGGCTAGGTAATGCTCAGATTTTTAGTAAATTAGATTTATGGTCTGGGTATTATCATGTTAGGATAGACAAGGGGGATGAGCCAAAAACGGTCTGTATTACCCGTTATGGGTTATTTGAATACCTTGTAATGCCCTTTGGGCTTTGTAATGCGCCGACCACATTTTGTAATTTAATGAATAATGTGTTTCAGCCTTACATTGATGACTTTGTGGTGGTGTATTTGGATGACATTGTCATCTATAGTCCATCCATTGAGTCCCATGTCAAGCACTTAGAGTTAGTATTCTCTAAGCTGCAAGAGAATAGGCTGTATTTGAAGCCGAAAAAGTGTATCTTTGCCCAGCCAAGGGTCCCCTTCTTAGGCCACTTTGTCAACCATGGAAAGGTGGAGATGGATCTGTAGAAGGTTCAGGCTATCATTGACTGGCTAGCCCTTACCAACATGCCGGAGCTTCGGTCTTTCTTGGGCCTTGCCAACTATTATCGTTGTTTCATTGAGGGATACTCAAGAGCGGCGGCGCCCATGACAGACTTACTGAAGAAGAATCGGACGTGGGACTGGTCAGCAGGATGTGCTGATGCCTTTCAACTGCTCAAGGCGAAGTTGAGCAGTGAGTCGGTTCTGCGCCTGCCTGATTCAGTCAACCATTTGAGGTAGAGACTGATGCTTCAGACCGAGCATTGGGCGGTGTCTTGATTCAGGATGGACTTCCGGTGGCCTATGAAAGTCAGAAGCTATCGGACGTAGAATGGTGATATTTGGCACATGAGAAGGAAATGTGGTAGGGTCGGCCTAGTGGCGGAGAATAACTACGCCAAAAACCGAACCTACTCCCAAGATCTATGGAGGGAGGCACATTCAATCAATGAGAGGTTAAGATTTACAATTTTAAAACCCTACTGGACAGTCACCCTGACTTAATATTCCCTTGGGTAAAGATGTACAAGAGAGGTTAATCCCACCCATGTCTTATCCTACTACAGAAATCTAGAAAGTTGTGAGGCTTATTACAATTGCATGCGATACATTTAAGCACTCCTCACTCATTCCAGCACATTCGTTCACCAAACCACCCTGTCAAACTATGCCTAGGCGAATACAAACCATGCCCAAACCCTAGGTAGGTCTTCTCAGCCCGAGAATGTGTCCTTGGCTAAAGAGAGCCTTAGAGGATTCCACGGTTGCAGACGTGGCCTCTTGGCTGGTTACAATCACATGCCCAACCCCGTTATCTATAGGGTTTTGTGGAATGTTACCTCTCGGAGCCATGCCCGAGGTCTCCCAATAAGGATGACTAGAGGTAAAGACCGCAGCAATTGCCGCCCTCTAGTATTCAGCTCCTCGTCCAAACACCTTTAGCCACACCTTTTGTTCATCTGCAACTATTGCTTGTCTCACGTTCTCCTTAGCTCAAGACATTTACAAGGAAGTCATGATGCAATCAATTAAGCAATGAAGAAGAGGGAGTAATTAGATGCAATCACCAGATTAAATTTCAACCCCAAGATGTTAAACAAGTCGATTGGGGGGAGCAATCACCAATGTCGCTTGGCGGACGCGGTTCCTTCAAAGTGGGTCCGGTGGTAGACTTGATAGGTTCAAGCCTTCTAGGTCCACGGTCAAGCTTTGACTCCACCTGGTTCACGTGAGGAAGTTTGACTAGGTCCATGTCTTTCCTTCCAAATTAGGTGCTGTCTAGATTCAAAAAACCTAGATGGCGGCACCTTCCGAGTTTTCCTCCTTCCGATTTGGGCTCCTCCTAAAGATGGCGCAGGGATCACCTTCCAATGATTGTAGTAGAATCTTCCAAGATCAAGCTGAAGATTGAGGACTTTCCCAAATGATGTTGATTGCTCGATACAAGAGATTCCTTCCTATTTTGGCGCATGAGATCCTTCCTTCCAAGTCACAGATGGCGATGGAGATGAATTAGGTCAGAAGATAGCGCCCAAGGGTGAGTGGCTATCCTCCCTACACGTGTAGGATGGAGATCTCCCAAGGATCTGGCCTTGGATACCTTTCTTGTTGAAAAGTGTCCAAGTTCAAAGAACAATGAGTACGAGATCCCCTTCCAAAATATTGTCGTCCTTAGCTAATGGTGATCTTCTTCCTATCTTGGCGTGGGCCAAGCTCTTGCCTAATCTTGTGCAAGGCTCCTTCCTTTCTTGTATGAGGTGATAAAGGATTTGAGGTTTCCTTTTCAAGGGTACGAGCAGCCTCGGGCCATGTGGCACCTCCACGTTCTTTCTTCTAGAACCTTCCTTATCTGCCCTAGGTCCAGGTTCAATGAATCTAAGGTGCGCCAATCTCCTTCCAAGATTTTAGGAATGGAAGAGTTCGCACGTTCCTTCCTCTTAGGGACAGGCGCTAGGTGGCGCAATTCCCTTCCCTTTGCAAAGCACCATCCTAAAATGGCACCCAAATGGATTTGGCACCCTCCTCCACGTGATGACACCTGTCCTTCAGATCCACCCTTCCTATTCCGTCGGAGAATGATTTGGCAAGGGCTGGATGGTGCCAAGAGTTTCCTTCTTTATCGCATTGAACCTCCTTTCCCAAATGGTGCACTAGGGTTGGAGTTTCTTCTTCCAAACAGAAATACCCTCACAATGTATTATTAAACTTAAAAAATATAATTCACAGCAAGGGTAATTTAGGAATAATTCACCCAGATTCACGAACTGGCTGGACTTGGCCGGATCTGGTCGGAATGCTGGCCGGCAAACTGAACTACTCCATGAATTCCAGTAGACTGGATGTCGACAGGCAGAAAATTTCAGGAGATGACTCAATGGTCAAATCAACTCTGTTCATCATGATTTTTTGGATATGTTGTAGAAATTTTCAATACGAAACCAACGGCATATTACTCACCTGAAAACTCCAAGGGAATCGTCGGAAACAGCCCCTGCAAGTGGCGGTTCTGGTGGTGGCGGCGGATATAGTCAACTTCCGCCGTGGATTTCACTGCCTTCCCTTGGTCCGACCTACCTGAAATTTTAGTATGTTGGATATGGCATCTGGAGCTTTCCAACAAGCTATGGCACACCTCGAAATTCCCAACGGATCTCTGGCAATGGATCGATGATCAGGAGCGTTTTCTGCTGTCTCCTTCAAAAACCTGCGACTGATTTAACGATGGCGGAACCAGTACTGTTTCTCTGCATATTTGAGCGGCTTACCGGTCTCCTTTTGCCACCAAAATTGAGTATGTTTTAGAGGACGTCGAGATCTTTCCAACGGTATATTGTACGCCTTCTAACTTTCAACGGATCGTGAGATATGGTCCTCTGATCAGAAGCCTCTGCTGCTGCCTACTTCAGAAAACCGCGTTTTCTCTCACGCGCGTGAATCTTCTCCTTTCTTTTCCGTGAGATGTCCTTGGTTCCTCGCCATGAATAAGACCAATATTAAACAATGGATTGGCGGGAACGGCTGTACCTAATCCGAGGCCACCCAAAGTTGATTCCGGTGTTAGACCGCTGCCAAAGAGACGACTGAATGCACCGGATTCACTTCAAGATGCCCTGCGAACTTGATCTTCAGTTACAACAAGTACCAAGGAGAATGGGCACTTATCTTGTAGATTTGCCGCCGGTGGACGATGGTGCAAGGCCAGAACAGTGTTAGACTGCTACCTTCAAGACAACCGAATGCGCCGTTCTCCTCCTCGCTTCCTCTTTGCTTCCTTGGCCTCTAAACCCTCCCGTGGTCGATGGGAATGCACCTTGGAAGAGGAAATCGTTGTTGGTTCTTCCGGTGACAGATTCTGGCTACCGTCCCTCTGGTTGAACTCACAATTGATCTCACACGATAGAGAGATTTCTGGTTGTAGTGCCAAGAGGCCATGCCGTAGGGGCCAAGAACTCCACGAGGGAGAAAGAGAGAGCTTCTCTCACTTCATTTAAAATCAATAAGCATTCTGAACAATGTCTCGGTTACGTGCCTTTATAGACATTGGCCGAACCAGTTTCTAACTTGTTTCGGTATGAGACTTTACACAAATCGACTCAAACAAAAGAGAAACGGTACATGAATTAAATGACAAAAGCAATAATATGAAATAGTCTTGGGCGCTCCTCTTGGATCCCAAAAGAAGTCTTCCATCTCATGCGTGTGGTTCCTTCTTGGATCTCAGATCCACTTGTGGTTGTCCTTCGGATCTTTGTCTTGTATGTTGCTAGATCCAAATCCACTTGTCTCCTCATGCTGGTCCATGGTTGCACTAGATGGTCCATCACTCCTCTTCATGCTGAGCCCACCTTCTTCTAGGCTTGAGTCGCCTAGGTCTCATCCTCCACGTTAGGTGTGCTCTGGTCTTCTTCATCTAGGCTAAGTGTGCCTAGGACTTACGCACCTAGACATGATGGGTCCAGGTCTCCTAGGTCAAGGTAACCTAGGTCTTTTTTGAACCTCGCATTTTTAACCTCACAAGGGTTTGCAATGCGTCTTCCACTCTGCTCCAAGTAGACCCATGCTCAAGAGTTAACCTCACAAGAGAAAACACTGCTTTCTCTCGAGAATGCCTTAGACGCTTTTGGGAGTTTAGCCTCCCTAGGTTTCTCATCAATTCCGCTTGGAAACGCTAGAGGGGAACTAGAAAAGTTAACCTCCCTAAAGTTTTTACCCTTGCTCGAAGCCGCTCCCGCTTGTTCTTCGCAAAACTCATAAACACAAAGGTTAGCCTGACAACAAATATGAGCACCTTCGGTGGAGGTGCCAACGTATGAAGTACGGGCTGTAGGTAGGCTCGTATCAAAATGACAGTAGTCGCCCACTACCTAAGGCTTTGGAGGCACTACATGCTGGGGCGGCATTTCCGAGTAGTGAAAAACAATGTGACAAACAGCTGCTTTCTATCACAAAAACGGCTGAGTGCCAAGAAGGCACGCTTGCAGGATTTTCTGGCGGAATTTGACATGAAAATAGTTCATCGGTCTGGTAAAGTTAACTAGGCTGCCGACGCACTAAGCCAGGGAGCGTAGGCAGAGATATGTACTGGGCAGCAATGACTCAAGTATCAGGAGATCTGATGCAGAGGATTCGGCAGGCGACGACCACTGATTCTGCAATGGTCGCCTCATCGACTTGGTGAAGGAAGGCACCTGTCGACGATTTTGGCTGCACGACGACATCTTGTTCGCCAAGGGGAGTCGGATTTACGTCCCCTCATCTGGTGAAATTCGGAAGGAGATCTTGAGGGAAATGCATGATAGCTCGTGGGTTGGCCATCCCGGCCAAGACCGCACGCTGGCTTTGATTGCTCGGCGCTTCTACTGGCCGAAAATGGCAAGCGGATGTTGAACGGTATGTTCAGACTTGTCTAGTTTGTCAGCAAGATAAGACAAATAGGCAACTGCCGGGCGGGTTGCTGCAACCACTTCCTATTCCGGACCGACCGTGGCAAAGTGTTTCCTTGGATTTTATCATGGGATTGCCGATAGTTGACGGAATGAGATCGATCTTGGTGATAGTAGATTGGTTTTTGAAGTATGCGACCTTCATCCCTGCCCCAAAGGTATGCTCGGCTGAACAAGCGGCCAAGCTCTTCTTCAGCAATGTGGTGAAGTATTGGGGAGCCCCTGTCGACATAGTAAGTGACTGTGATGCCCGGTTCATTGGCCGGTTCTGGACCTACTTGTTTGAGTTGCTGGGAACGAAGCCGAACTTCTCAACCAGCAATCATCCGCAAAGCGATGGTCAAACTGAGCGAATCAATTGCATTTTGGAAGATTATTTGTGGCACTATGTGACTGCAAACCAGAAGAATTAGGTGACTCTGCTGGACTTGGCGCAGTTCTGCTACAATCTGCAGAAAACAAGTACCACAAAAAAGAGCCCATTCGAAGTAGTGTTGGCCAACAGCCCCTCACTCCAACGGACTTAAGCGTGTTAAGTTCGGGAAACTGTCATGTGGCAGTGTGCATGCTTCAAGACAGGCAAGAGGCTATGGTAGAAGCTCAGGATTGCTTAGTCAAGGCCATAAAACAAATGAAGAAGGTCGCCGATAGAAGGCGATGACCCTTAGAATTCAAGGAAGGAGACTTAATTCTACTGAAGCTAACTCCTCAAATCTGGAAGAAGGTGAGCAGCAAGGTGGTGCATCGTGACCTAGTGTCAAGGATGATGGCCCCTTCAAAGGGATAAGAAAAGTTGGAAACTTAGCGTACATGTTGGAGCTGCCCACAAGGATCAAGTCCCATCTCGTATTCCATGTGAGTTTCCTCAGGCCTTTTCACAAGGATAGTAAGGACCCAGCTAGGTCTATCTCCACTAGGGCATCACCTAGTGTGAGTGTGCAGTTTGAGAGGGAAGTTGCACAGATTTTAGACCATCAGCTCAAGGGCCACAGCAAATCCAGCTGCTACCGTGAGTTTTTTATAAGGTGGAAGGGCCGGCCGGAGAGTGAGGACAGCTGAGAAAGAGATGCCCACCTCTGGCAGTTTGAAGACCAAGTGCAGCAATACTTGGCCTCGATGGGGATGTCGAGCACAGCTGTTGGGGGAGGCCTGTAAGACCCCTATCCTGGCCACAGGCCAGGGAAGGCATGGCCTGGCTGGCCAGAGATGGTTGGCCTGGCTAGTAGAAGTTGGTCAAAGGGAGGCCAAGGAAAAGGCACTTACTTGGTCCCGTAGACATATACAACATGTCCCTGGTCGGCAGAAGCAGGCAGCAGCAGCAAGCAGTCCAGATTTTATGGTAGACCAAGGGTTTTTGGGTGCACTCCTGCTCGCGCGGAGAGATCTCCCATAACACCATTATAGGGAACCATGATGGTGATGGGGCACCGGCCCCTCGACGCATGGCTACTGCGGATGTATGGCTGGGACAGGTGGTGGCAATGGATGACGTTCATTCAAACGGATGCCTTGGAGGGAGCGGGTATTGCTAGATAGCAGCCGACCATGGTGCCAGGCGGCGCCTAGCAATTGCAGGCTGAGAGACGTGTCAAGCAATGGCTTTGCAAGCACAGGTGGCTCGCGGGTAGGAAGGCCTGTGGCCAACCGTTGCCACGGGAGGCAACGGTTGCTGGACAGGTGGCCGACGGGCGGTTGGGGCCCGTTGCCACATTTGAAACTCGGCGGGCTGGCCATGGCGCCTAAGTTTGAAATTAGAACTTCGGCGGGATGGCCAGGGCACCTTGTCTTTGAATTCAAAAATAGGCGGGATTGTGTTGCCACCTAGTGTTTGTGGTAGGGTCTGCTCGAATGCGACTATAAAATCTCCAAAGTGCCGCCGAAGACCCTCTCCAAGATCTAGGAGGTGGTTGCTGTTCAAGGGTTTAAAAGTTAATTACAAAGAGTGGTTCCCGCCGGACATTCACTCCGGCTCAATTATAGGTCAAGACAGTACAAGAATGGCTTCCCCAACCCCGGCTTGAACCTACTACAAATAGCTAGAATATGTGTGAGGCTTAATACAAATCGTAGCGATACAAAATAGTCACCAAACCATTCAAACCACTCTGTCATGCAATCCCAAGTCGGAACAAACCACGCCCTTATCCCTAGGTGGTTCACAACCCGAAAATCGTGTCCTTGGCAAGGAACCTTGGAGGGATTCCAGCCGGTTGTTAGTACCAATGGCGATTTAGAAAGCAAAGAACTCCCTTCCCACGGATCTATAGGGTGATCCGATGTTACCTCCCAAGGCCTCGCTTGGGGACTCCTCGAGCTTCACCAAAGGAGATAACCTACAGCAATAGGGCTGCTCCCTTTGGTATTTCGAGCAACGTCCAACTTACGCCAAGCCAAAACTCCTCCTTAGACAGAATTAGAACAAGAGAGATCAAGTTCTAGTCGGGTAAACAAATGAGAGAAGGAGGTGTGAATCTTGGCGGAAGCGGTTCCTTCTCTCCTTCGGCCTGCAATCTCCCACGGATAGGTGTTGAAGCCCACAAACTCCTTGCTGGAATCAAGATATGAGAGACAAAACCAGCAAGTATCAAGGTAAGGAAGCGAAGAGTAAATCAAATTCTAGATGAGGAAAGCCGTCACCCGTAAGACCAATTTAACCCTGATCTTTTGTATTAGAGGGGGATGCAATCGCCGGAGCGCCGATGGACGTTGAAAAAATCCTCAAGTTACGCTTCTTCTCCTCCTTTCAAGACCTCTACTAAGCCACGGTCCAGCCACCTCCACTTGCACGGTTCGTATGGAAGAATCGCAATGGAGAGAGCAATCAAGAACTTATCAAACAAAAGTAGGAACTCAATAGGTAGATGCACTTCACTGGATTTGCATAAGACCCCTAGGAAGTAACGTGGATAGGAGGAAGTAAGCTTAGGAAGCGCCTAAGCACGCATGTCTTCGGCGAGGGATTGAACTCCAGCAAGGGATTGAGCTCCAGCGAGGAATGTTAGTCGGACTCCGGTGGATCAACTCCGTCCTTGCTCACCGCGGCTCCTCGATAGCTCCAAGGATGGTAGTCCTCCTCCTCACGCAGATTAGGGATGAGAGGCCTTCCCAAGGTGGATGTCAGACTTCCTCCTAGGATCGTGGAAGAATCCCCCTTGATTGTTGGAGAATGATATTCGAGGATCTCGTTTGATTCCACTTGCCTTTTCCGGAGTGCGTCTAGATTCAACGCACCTAGCCCTACGAGTCAAGCCCTTCCCTATTTCGTTGGAGAGGAAATAGGAAAGGGGATCTCATAAGATTGGAGTACAATTCGATCCCCACCACGTGTCAGGTCCAGATCTCCAAAGAATCTTCAAGGATATGGCAGAAATCTGACCTTAGGTGGAAGGCTTCTAGATGCAATGTATCTAGCCGCATTTCGAATCCTTTCCTATTTTGTTGGAGTGGAAATAGGAAAGGAGATCTCGCTCAAGGCGGGGACGAGCTGCTCTTGCCCACGTGTCCTCGTGTCAAGCTGCCACCTACTCCTTCCCCTTTTGAATGGCATCCAGATTCAATGAATGTCAACACTCGGTAGATATTCTTTCCAAAAGAATAGAGGACGGATCAGGAAGATGCGCCTTCCTTTTTGGAACGGGTGGACACTTGGTGCGCCTTCCCTGTGTCTTGCGGTGCTTTCCACAAATGTCGACCTAGCTGCTCGCACCTCCCTCCACGTGGTGCCACCTGGCCTCCCTAGATCAGCTGTGGATCTCACTTGTCCAAAAGTGTCGCCAAAGGATTTGGAAAGGGTTGGCAGCGCCAAGACTTTCCTTTTGAACACCCTTATGCATTAGGGCTTCCCAGACTACCTCGGATAACTTTGCCCATGCTTAAGATTAATTAGTCCAAGTAAGACCAAGATACAGCAGGGGTAGACCAGGAACTAACCACCCAAATGTCGGATCTGGCCGGAATGTTGCCCGAAAAACTGAGTTACACCATGAAAACCGACGAACAGGCCAACAGGCTTCCAGAACTTGTAGATGATGATTTGATGGTCAAATCAACTCCAAATACCTTGAATTTTGGATATGTTGTAGATCTTTCTATTACGAATCCATTGGTATATGGCTTGCCTAAAAACTCCACCGGAATCGCCGGAAACAGTCTCTACAAGTGGCGGTTCTACGGCGACTGCGCCTGAGCGGCGGTGGTGGACACAGTGAACTTCCGTGGCAGATTTGACTACATTCCCATGGTCCGATATGCCTGAAATTTTAGTATGTTGTATCTGAAGATGAGAGCTTTCCAACAAACTATGGCATGCCTTCAAACTCTCAGTGGATCTCCATATATAGCTTTCTAATCAGAGATAACTCCTGTCGCCTCCTTCAAAAATCCGAAACTCGCCTTCTCTGTGTTTCCTCTTCTTCCCTTTCGCGTTTTTTCCTCCTTTCTTACACACGCCTTCTTCCTCCTCATTCTTAGTCTTTTCCTTATGATTCAGAGATTTGGTTGGGACTAGGGGCGCCTTATCAAGCTCAGACTCACCAGGCAGGAATGGGTTCCAGCCGGATGCTTCTGATACTCCTCACGATGTCTCCCAACTAGATCTTCCTCTCCAATCAATGCCGTTGATCCCAATCCTAGTTAGACGAGAGATAGCTCATGAATTTGATGTCTTGGTTAGGGCGAAGCCAAGAACTCCTTCACTAAGTACGTAGGAAGAGGGAGTACTTAGCTTCCGAATGGAGATCTCACCGGTTGTCGATGGTGGGAAGCCGGCGGGCAGATCCACGGCTTGTCTCCTTCTCCACCTTCCTATAGAACAGCCACCTCTCAACTCCTTTGTGATCAAGGAGAAGGCACAGCTGCCTACCCAAGTTCAACCTGGTTCGGGTACGTCGTTGTTCTCCGTCGTTAATGGCTACCGACAGCCATTAATCCTTGAGAAGAACTCTGGTGTTCTCACGGCCTGGTGAGTGTTTTTGTGTAGTGCCTCCGAAGAAGCCACGCCCTAGGGACCAAGAGACTCTCCACGCATGGAGGAAAGAGAAACCTCAATTTTCATTAAGCAAGAATGAATAAAACGTCTCGGTTTTGGCTTATATACAAGTGCCAAACCGGTTCAAAGTAAAGTCTCGAGATGAGAGGAGAAACAAACCGATTCAAACAATCAAACGGTACAAAAGCAAATCAAATCATCCTAAGTGTTTCAAATCCGAATTGGGCCAAAGGCCCCACCTCGCCCAGGTCCGCCTGAGCTTCGCCAACCCGATATATGGAGTGGGTTCGGGTCCAATGTGCTCTCCTTGCCATGCCGAGCCCACTGTCTTCTAGGCCAAACATGCCTAGGCTTTCCCCTTCCGAACTAGGTGAGTCTGGGTCTTCCTCGTCTAGGCTAGGTGCGCCTAGGTCTTCCATGAGCCTTGGGTCCTTGGCCTCACAAGGACTTGCAACGCGCCCTACGCCTTGCTCTCCTTCACTCCACGCTTTTGTTGAGGAGTTAACCTCACAATGCCAAAGTATACCACATCCGTTTGAAGCCTTTCTCGCTTCACTGGAGGAATTAACCTCACAATAGAAAAGTCCGTCATTTCTCGAAAACGCCAAGGAGGAACTAGGGAAGTTAACCTCCCTAAGCATTTGACCCGCTTCTGAAGTTGCTCCCACCTGTTTCCCGCAAAACTCAAAAGAATAAAAGTTAGCCTCACAATAAGAAAGGGCACCTTCGGCGGAGGTGCCAACGTGGGAGTTCTAGGTTGGCTTGTATCAGTTTGAAACTTGAATGCTCTGGCCTAGTATTTAAGCCTAGCCAAGCGATGTACAGTGTAGACTATGGTATGTATGCTTTGAGTCTGTAAAGTGTTGCCTTAAGAAAAATACTAAGTCCTCGAGTTGAGGCAAAGCCTAGTTTGTCCCCTTTGTTCTTTAAGACCTCATACAGGTGGTGTTAGGCTAGTAAGTCTAAGTGCAAAGACTTACGATGTACAGGTGAAGAACTTCAAAAATTTTTTCTCCTGTAACACCTAGAATCATGCATATATGTTCAATGTTATTGATTTCTTTAGAATTTTGCATTTACAATCATGTTTTAGCTAGGTTTTGGGCTTGAGAATCTCACAGGCAACTTGATAACTGTCTAGTTAAGTTGTTAGTTGCATTCCACTACGTTTGGTATTTATTCTCTTTTAGTCCTTTTTATTTTCAGCATTAATTATTTTTGTTTTAGTGAACATTGTTATAGATTAGGTAGTAAATAGTGTGTCCAAACTGACGTTTTTGTGGTTTTTAGCTAGGTGGAGCTGGCTGGTCATGGGCAGCAGTTGTTAAGTTTAGTTTCTTCTAATTCCTTAATTCTCAAGCATTAATTTTGTATCTTTTAGCATGTCTTAGGTAGAGACCATAGTTATGCCACTGTTTAACTACTTAAAGTTGATAGAATTTAGATGTTGATGGCATTTACTTTATCTTTAGTAGCTAGGACTGTTTACTAGTCATTTTTATAGGTTTCCAATTAGTATAGAATTGATTTCTAGTACTTAACTATTATGCTCATCTCAAGTTCTTGTTGTATGGATTAGTTATCTTGCATTTTGATTTATTTTTAGATGTATGTTCAATTTAATTGTGTGTGATGTATATGTTTAGATTGGTGTGTATGCATATTAATCCTTATTGTATTTTGTGTGTTATGTTTATTTCTTGTTCAATTTAATTGTGTGTGTTGTTATTACACTTGTATGTTGCTTATTGTATTTTTTATTTATAGAATGGTAGGATAAATAGTTATCTTTCAATTATATTAGTTTTTAGATAGAAAAATAGTTGTTAATCCTTATTTGTAGCTAATTTAATATTGTGTACTATTGTGCTTTGCATTTTCTAGTCTAAGTATAATGCATACCAGTAGTTTTACTAGTGTAGATGTAATTTCAGCAGTCAAGTTGCAAGTTTTTAGTCTAAATCATGTTTTTCTAGTGTAATTGTGATTATAATTCATTTCAATCAGTTTTTTAGATAAAGATTAATTGATAACTAGTGGATACAGTTATTTTTAGTTTGTGGATTTGCTACTTGTTGATTTTTTGTGTTCCAGAGAGAGAAAGTCCACAAATTTGTGTCACGTATTAATTTTGATTGTATTTTTTGTGGTTTATAATGCAATTTAGAAGGAAATATAGCTATATTTTGTTAAAAAATTGTTTTTAGATTAAAATTAATTGTTAATTAGTAGATACACATAGTTTTTAAATAGGAGTTGTTTTAGAGAGAGAAAGTGCATGTTTCACTTGAATGTTTGTTGTTTTGATACATTTCTTTAGTTTGGTAATGTAAATTAGTGTGCTTTGAAATTTATAGTTTGTAGTCTTTATTTGTTAGTTTTAAGTTCATTTCTGTACTCTAGCAGCCTATGTTAGTGGTGGCATAATTTTGAGTTCACGCTCAAAATACGATCAAACTAGTTTTGTAACGTTACTTGTTGGTCGGGTCGGATCGGGTCCAGATCCAGACCCGAGCTCCACTCGTGGAAGGGAGCCCGTTGCGCGAGGGAGTTTTCCTCCATTGACTTCTTCAGCATCTTCTTCTTCGACTCTTCCTCTGCGACGACTACAGCAAAGAAGAAGTGGGCGGACGGTGTGGTAGTGGCAGTGGTTGGACCGGAGGCGGAGACGGCGGCGGCTCGTGGGTAAGCTCTCTCGCCCTCTCTGTCTGCCTCTCCCCTCCCTGCGCATCCTCCCCTCTCTACAGCGTTCTCTCTCCCTCCATGAATCTCTCCCTCTTCCTCCCACGCATCCTTGCACGCTCCTTCTCTACCTGCACTCTTCCCTCTCTGTCAGCACCCTCATTCTCTCGCACCTACTCTCTCTCTCTTCTCTCATGCACTCTCACCTTCACTGCCCTTCTTTCCCCTTTGACCGAACCCTTTCTCTCTCTCGTTTTCAACCTCCCTTGCATCTACCATACGCTTTTCTTATGGTAGACCCCTGTCTTGAGGCCCATTTTCATCGATTTTGACTCTGTCATGGCTTTTTGGTCAATGTGTAGCTTGGGAACACATCTTTTCCTTCATAGCAGTGAAGTGAATGCATTGATGGTGGTGGCCTATTGGAGGGCTTGTAGGTCGACACTACCCATCGACACCCTCTTGAGGCGTTGACATGTGTTTCAATGATTTTGTTTTATATTTGTTTGGATCATGAAACTAGCTAGTAGAAACCTTATCTTTTGCTTATGTCTGCAGGTACACTGGGCACGTCCCGTCGACCTTGAGCGACCAGATTCGAAGCTCGAGGCATTTTGAAGAGTTTTGTGGGCGCACGACATGCCTGTATGGCGGCATTCCAAGCAAATCTGTGCCTGGGGCAAATGTGTGAATGTGTGTTCCTAGGATCGTGGGATCCTAGGATTGTGATGTGATTGATTGATTGTTTTGTGAATGAATGTATGTATGCATGCACATGATTTGATATATGATATGATTTGTTTTGAAAGGCTATTAGAAGCTTGTTTTGAAAATGTTACGCAATTGCATGTGCATGCTAGAATTGATAACTGTTTAGGACAGATGAGGTGGGGCATCAAATCGAGTGTCTCCTCGACCTCAATTGTACATTAGAAAGCATCCTAGAATGATAACTGCATAGGACATCTACAAACCAATGACAGATCGAGACTACGCTCTGTGGTTTGGCTAAGTTTTTCAAAGATGTGATTGATGTGATAAGTGATGTGAATATTTTGTTTTGTTGCATACACATTGTCGCGAGCAATGATGCAAATGAATGAATTGGAGGATAATTGTACTTGTATTATATGACAGCTAGCTATGACTGTTAATGTTATGTGTAGACCTCGTATGGAGGCAATTGGAGGTGTGGGTGCACTTGTGAAGTGAACCTACCTCATGAGCTAGCTGGTCATTTTGTAAATGTGCTTCCATAATGTTAAATAAGAAAGAATAAGAGATGAGAGGTCAGTGGGTTGTGGTAATGTGTTTGGGAGACGTCCTGCTTTCCCCACTGGTCTCACCTGTTCGGAGCGCAGGCGGTGCAACGCCCCAGGGTACTATTGTGTGTTGTGCTTGGAGCGTTGGGCTCCCGCCTTCTCAACCTGGGTGTCCTAGGGAAGACTGAGCATCTCTCCTTGGAATTCACACATCCATGGCTGAGTGCTCTACCTACAGCAGGTGAATGGATCCATACTGTTTTGAGCCGCCACGGGGATTTTCTTTCGGCTGTAGGCCGCCCGTGGTGTGCACATGCCTGTGTTTGCACCCATAGGAACTGTCGATTCACTGAAGTTAATAAAAATGAAACTATATGAATGGAATAGATGTGAATGTTGTGCTTGTGAATGAAATGATCTATTTAAGCATGCCTTGCATGTGATTGAAATTGTGTTACTTTGCCATTGACTGGCCTTTAGATGTCATGGTCTATGTTAGGGGCCTTCTTGGCAAATGATGTGATTATGACCTAACACGACATGATGATAGATTGTTTTTATGATTGTTATCGTATTTGAGCCCTACCTAAGAGGGTTTGGAATTTTTCTGGCTTGTTGCCATACTGCGAAGGCTAAGCCTTCTGTTGTTTAATTTTTCAGATTTTGGTGGACCAGGGGCAGTAAGTTGAGAAGATGGATTCACTCACATCCTATTGAGGAGGTTTTGGGTCTTTTGTAGTGTCGACGCGTCTTATTTTGATTGTATTGATGTCTTGTTTTTGTTAGAAATCAATTATATGGTTTTGGGCATTTTTGTCATACACATAGATGTGATTTTGTACGAATCAAAATTGTTATATAAATAAAAGTTCGCCCCATTATTTTGAATGACATAGCTCCCTCTTTTTGAATTGTTGTGTGGTCACACTTCAATGCTTTATGTTAGAAAAAAAACTATGTTCAAGGGTCAAAAAGGTTGTGGTGTGACAAGTTTAGACTTGGGTTAATTGGCACTAATCAAGTCTAGACGTTTTTGACATAATAGACACTAAACACTGGGTTGCATTTTGTATTAGCAATCAGCTAACATACACATACATGATTTTGCACATAAAATGTCTTGTTTTTGTGCGTAGGCAATAGCGTAGAGTTGCCATTTTGCTTTCTAATGTATTATGCAGTTGAATACTCTTTATTAGATAATTCACAACCCGCTCGAAAGGGAAGTAGAGCAAGATTGAATGCTACACACGTTGGGGAAGATCGAGTGCCAAGAAGATTGAATCATCAAGCATCTTCAAGAGTGCCATTGTTTTTAGATTTAGGATTTGAATTTCTTGTATTATACTTTTGTTATATTTTAAAGACACTTGTGTACCAGTCTAAAAAAGCCCATGCAACACCGTTGAGCATTGAATTATCTTGTAGACTTTTAATTTCGTATAATAGAAGTATTTCAATTGAGTAAGTTTGTGCTTGTTCTATATAGATTCTTCTTAAATTCATCATGTCTTGATTAGTCAAGATATTCAATTGGTGTCTCCAGAGTTTGACCCGGACTCACACTTGCGAAATCTTGTAAAAGTATAACTAGTGCATGGTTTCACTTTGTATTATAATAGGTTGTTTACTTTTATATAAGTGAACATGGATTGAATTGTATTGTAAAATTGTAAATTTATCCAAAGCCGCACCAATATATATGCAATGGTTTTCTCTTTTCTGGCATTCTTTCATGGAGATCGAATTATATATGGCAATTAGTTTGAAGATGTTCATAGTGATTCAAAAGTCCAATTCTGATGCCCACAATATCAATGATCTTCCAATGTGGTTTTGCAAACTGCATGCAGTTTTCTTGGCCTGTAGAAGCGGGAAGATTGTGTTAGGGACCTCATCTAACAGGCATGGAGTTGCCTTGTCCCATCTGTTTTGGTTCATTAATGGTATCAGCTTTAGTACGTCAACATAAACTGATCATTAATTCTGAAATGGAATATCCAATTAATTTTGCATAAGTAAATGAAAAATTAAGGCCAACAAATGCATCTTTTCTTTAGGCTATTGTAGAGATTATATATTAGAAGCTAATATCTTTCTCTTTTTAAGAAGTTATAATTAACATGTCCATCTTTCGATTATGATGTAGAAGCTGGCTATTCACATCTTTCCATGTGATGTTATCTTCATGCGACCTTTTGTCCATGGAAAAATTAAGGTCATGAGGTTGAGTTGATTGATGATGGGAGATGGTTTTGTTGTTGTTAGCGAAAGGAAATGACACATGAGAGTTTGAAAATGTATAAGTTTCTACAGTGGATGTAGTCCACATGCAGAAAATAACTATTTTTTATTTATTGCTTGTGAAAATTGTGCTAGTTAGAACTTGGCCTCTACTATATGATGAGAAAAGAGGAGATGGCAAATGGCCAAAAGATATAGCTAAAGAATATAAGAGAAAGTATGCAAATATTGGAAACACCAGGCCAATCACCTGACCAACAATTTAGCTAAAGAATATTAGAAACTCAATTTTATCTTTCATTTGGAGGTGGACATGGAAAAAAATGTTAGATGTGTAGTCATAAATATGACACTGTATTATATGACAAGTTTGAATATTCCAAACTATTATTCTAAACTGTCATTTTTTGTGTTTTTTTTCTATGCCATAATACTTTGATTGCTACCAAACACTTTTAGTGAGATTTTTAACTTAAATCTTGCAGCATTTTTAAATTGCCCTAAATCATATGTATGTCATTAAAAGTTTTTACTGGCAGTTCTCCCATCTGCATCAATGTTTGTTATAGCATGACATGGACGCCATTAAAGGGTCTTTAGTGACACTTAAAACTTGCCATAAAATGGCAATGCTGACATACTAAGTGTGTGTCACTGACACTGGCAATGACACTTTATCACTACCATAGGAAACTTTTCGGTAGCACTTGTGTCTACCAGTGTAAACTATTAGTGGTCTTTAAAGAATGCTACTGAAAGCACTTTTAACGACGGCCCTAAAAAGTGATAAAAACATCTACAATGACATATTGTTTATCACTAAAAAGCTTCAATAGCCTACAGTCAACACCACAGAACGTGCCATTATTGGCGTTCGGGAAATTTGCCATTGAATACCATTATTGTCCAAGTATTCTCTGGCATTTAATGTGGTGCTTTGATTTTCTTAGTGGAAGTCTTTAGTGGCACTTTTTGGACGCCACTAAACGTTGGGTTCTTGTAGAATTAAGCCCTCTTAAACTGTCAAAATTATAAACATGAACTACTTTTAGTTTTCTTGTGTAAGATGGTAAATGAAGTTTACTATAAAATAGAATAACTTGGAAAATATTCTTGTGACGTAAAAATGTCGTGTCACATTAGGTGGAGTAAGCTCGAGCTAGCATTGCTTGAGGACAACAGAGGATGGAGCAGACATAGCAACTCGATTCTTGAGGGTAGATCGATCCTGGCTGTCTAGAGGAGAATTCTCATCTTAATTTATGGTGGTAATCTTATGATGACGTGTCCTATGTTAAATGTAGGATTGTTGATCTTTGGGCATGGTCGTATGAACAGCAAGATTGACATAGTTTCCATGTAAGCGATGCTAAGGGCTTTCTTCTGGGTAGGGCTGCACACGAGCCGAGTCAAGCTCGAGCTTGGCAGGCTCGAGCTTGACTCGACTCATATTTAGTGAGCTCGAGCTCGATACGAGTTTCACAACCTCAACTCAAACTCGATTTGAGAGAGTGCGTTGGAGCTCGAGCTCGACTCGTTGGCTCGTTTAAAGGAAGAGGAAGCTTGAGGACCGCCCATTGCGGAAACACAGAGGACAGGGACCTCGGTATGTTTTCCTCGAAAGTAGTGAAAGGCGTGGGTGAGTGTGAGGAGGAAAGGCATGGGTGAGGAAAGAGAAAAATGGAAAAGGTGTGGTGAGGAGAGAGAAAAAGGGGAGGGAAAATAAAGAGGATGATTGATTTGATTGAAATATGTAATGATGAAAGGTGTAATAATGAGGGTAAAAGAAGGTTGGCTGCTTGAGTGAAGAGAAGGAAAATGAGGGAAAACTAAAAAACGAAAAGAAAAAAAAGGAAAGAAAACTTAAAAACGCGAAACAAAAAGTTTAAAGTCTAAAGTCGAGCCGAGTCAAGTTTAGTCGAGTCGAGTTTGACTAACTCGAACTTGGCTCGATAACATAATCGAGTTTTTGTTCAAGCTCGAACTCGACTCGTTTAAAAAACGAGTCGAGCTCGAGTTGCTCGATCGTTGTGCAGCCGTACATCTGGGTGATGGCCATGTGCAGCAGGTTTTGTTTTGTTCTAGGTTAGTCCTGCAGTCTTCTCCATTTTGTTACTACCTTGGTTTTGGGCAGTTGGGGTGTTTGAATGTGTGGGCTTCTGGTTATGTACACATGTGTGTACATGGAAAATTATGTGCAGAGGTGTGCAATGACCAAAATGCCCCCATTGAAATTTAAAAAAAAATTAAAAGGGCAAAAGATGATTGTGAAAAATAATTAAAATGTCTAAACTATCTATTACTTTATAAAAAATTTCAAAAAATACTCAATCCGTTTTAGTGTATACTTGTATGCAACTGGATACCTTTTCGTATTAAAGGCCAAAGCTGCTAATATATATTGTTTCCATGTTATCTCATTATATGTCTGTTATCTCATATATTTGTCTGTTATCGCATTATCTCATAAATATTTTATTATCTCATAAACATTATCTCATACTTATGTTCAGGGGTTATCTCATACATCCATCTGTTATCTCGCTATTTATAATTGTGTTTAGCGTTATCTTATACATTTGTCTATTATCTCATGATCATATATATCTTTTGTTATCTCATACACATTATCTTATATTTATTTTTATTTGTTATCTCATGTGTATGCATATGCAATGTTTGAGCATGAAAGTAAATACACATATCAATAGTAGGGTCCACATCCCGCATATACTCGTTATATACACAAAGCGGTGTACAAATCTTGCTCTGAAGGCCGAAGTTGGTTATACACGCTGTCCCCACCTATGAAATTTCCCTTATTAAAGGTAGGTGAGTAGCTGCTACCTAGCAGTTTCCATTGGGAGATCGAGCTAACGCTTGAGTATGATCAAAAATATGCGCGTCTCAATTGGGGGATGTGGCCTCTAACACTGTAAATCCAATCCAACCTACGGTTTGACAAGATCGTCTGCCAGCTCAAGGGGCCCAATTGCCGAAAGTGGGAGATCGATTCTTCCGAAGTCCCTCGACTACTGTCGCCTCTTCGGTGCAGCATGAATGTACGTCAATGCAACACATATTACAAAGACACTGAAAATTAGTAATAGGCTATGCAGCAAAAAGCTTATTATGTGGACTGCGTTTTTCCAATCTTATGATGCATTATTGTTGCCGATATGGGTGCACTACAAATACGGCCGTGCAGGTATGGGCATGCCATTTTTTTTTAATTATAGGCAGATGGCAACAGTGTGTGTGTGTGTGTGTGATGTGGACTTCTCTAGTCTGATGATTGTGGCTTGCCTATGTGAGAGGCCATAATATATATATATATATATACCTCAAAAAAGTCAAAATTAAAGTGAAAACAGGAGAAAATAAGGAAGCTGAAGGGAATATAAATAAAACAAAAGAGAAAAATAAAAATTAATGCAAAACTTAAGTTTGAAAACCTAAATTTTTAGATTTTAAAATATAGTCAAACCGACCATACCCATGTGTCACTGTACTAATGTACTGAAATAGGTTCTTTTTGGATACTTAATTTCAGGAAAATTATAATTCGTTGACCATTTTAATGACTCCTACAAAAGTGTAAAATGTTGAACTCAACTTAAATTCCTGATCTTAGTTCTACCGTTACAATTACTGATAAGGGTTCTTCCTTATTAAGGGCGTAGAAGCACAACTACGTGCTTTCGACATCGTTAACAAGTTTTGACTTTTCATTATCCCTATTCTACCGACCATTTACATTCATGTAAACTAGCAATTACTTTAGAGGACTGAAGTAATAGAACTGTAAGGAAAATATGACAGGGAAAGGTAAAAATGAGGAGCACACAGGATTTAGCTCTCACATGATCTTTTTTTTCTTGCATGAGACCAAGTTTCTTTTTCGGGTTCAAAACCATACATTTTTTAGGGGCATGATACGAGCCCACTTAGAGCTTGGTCATCCCACTCTGGGACCTCTGCTGAAGACGCCTTAGATCTAAATGAGGCTATCTTTTCTTGTGATGGCGCGCCTACGAGATGTGAGGAGGATCATAGGGAGGCTAAAGATTCAGTCACAGGAGCGGCTGAGGGAGGTGTCGAGGAACCTAGGGAGGCTAATTCGCTAGGATCGACTATGAAAGCTACTGGCAGAGACACAGATACTCTAAGGGAGGTTATCGGTCGGGGTAGAAGTTCAGGACGCGTTGTAAACCTCAGGGAGGCTAAGAGCACGAGATGAGAGAAAGATCAAGGCACTCCACGCCTAGAAGATGAAGATGATGGGTTCGGCATGGAGGGGAGTGACTCTAGCAGCTTGGAGCAACCCAAGCGAGTGAGGGCGTGAGCCCACTTTGCAGGCTCAGACCGAGGAGCTCAGGCCAACCTGGGAGACTTTGAGTTTGCTTTGATTTGACTTTTGTTCTAAGACTTGATATTTGCTTTGTACAGGTTTTACTATCTTTGATTCGGTTTTTTGTAAGGTCTCATCTCGAGACACTCTAGGAACCGGTTTGGCCTTTAGTACTTAAGCCAAAGCAGAAACGTTGTTATAATATTTTGCATAATCAAATTCAGTTTTCTCTCTCCCTCCCTTGTGGAGTTTGGTCCCTAGGGCGTGGCTTCTTAGGAAGCACTACACTAATAGGGGCTTTACTCTTCTCCGTGGCGCCGGATTCTTCCCATTGACACTGCCGAGATGGGCTACAGCAAAGCGAAGGACGTGGTGGAGAGATTCGAGCTCAAATTGCAAAGAAAAGTTGGAGCTCGAACTGAATCTCTACTGCAGGATGCTCAAAGATACATCAAAGATGGGTTCTATGGGGAGACTTTGAATCTCTAGTGCACGATGCTCAAAAGCGGTCGCCCTCCTGATAATTTCACCTTCCCTCTTGTCATCAAGTCTTGTGCTCAATTAGGTATTCTGAATTATGGTAAGAAAATTCATGCCTACTCAATTATCATGGGTTTGGAGAGTGATGTCTTTGTACAAACTGCACTTGTCGATATGTACAGGAAAACTGGTGACCTGAATTTTGCTCGCAAGGTGTTCGATAAAATGCCCAAAAGAAGCATCGTCTCATGGAATGCGATGATTGATGGTTACTGCAAAGTTGGTGAGTTCAATGTGGTGCTTGGGATTTTTAAGAGTCTGTTGATGGGTGATTTGAGGCCCAATTTGAGCAGCTTAGTGAGCATTACAGCTGACTCTGATCAGTGTGGGTTTCCTAAGATTGGCAGGTCGATTCATTGCCACGGGATGAAGCTTGGGCATGAGTTGGATTCAGTATTATGTAATTCCATTATGAAAATGTACATTGCCCTTGGGCTTGTGGATTCTGCTTGCCTCGTATTCAACCTGATGATGGAAAGATCAGTCGTTTCATGGATACTCTCATTGGAGGGTACACAAAGATTGGAAATTTTCATCAAGCCATTTTGCTTTTTACCAAGTTAAATTTTCTTGTGCATCAAACATGGTTAAATTTACCACGTTAAATTCTTCATGTGCATCAAACAGACCCTCAGATTGGAAGAAGGAAAAATTTCATCCCGTAAATTTTTTCAGAAAAATTTACCATGGTAAATTTACCACGTTAAATTCTTCCTATGTATCAAACGGGCCCTAAAAGGAAGGAGCGCATGAAGGATTTGAAAAGAGCTACCTCGCCACCTATGTTCATGGAATCTAGACGGGGGCGGTTAAGGAAGGTCCCAAGCTAAAGTAACGAGGAGATGCCACATGTAAAGGAGTAACTAGTACAACCAAAGGAAGTTACCAATAGCTCTATCGCCCCCTACAATCAAGGAAGGTGGCACTTGTGCGCCAAAGTCGGGAAGAATTCTTGCAACGCACAATCCCCTTCAATCGAACAAGTCTCCAATCAACCAACTGATCCGTTGGAGGTCTTATTCGCTGTCTTGGAAGGGAGGCTGGGGCCCACTCTAGCGACGGACTGAGGAGGAAGGCATCCAGCAAAGAATGAGGCACCATTCTCGGCCGTGAGTGAGTTGCTGCCCGGGAAGAGGGAAGAGGAAGGCACCTGCCGGTGATTGCTCCCCCAACTGACTGACAACATACATCATTGGTTAACTACGAATCAGGTGACTAGATCCCTTCTGCCCGTTATCAGTTTTTCTTGATAGAATAGTAAACTCTCTCTGCTACTTGTTCTAATTCAAGGTTCCGGATTGCTGGACGTGACCGGAGATAGCCGGATATCGAGAGGCAGCCATTGATTGCTGATTCCTCACCCTCGGTGAAGCAAGAGGTGACCCCAAGTGAGGCCTCGGGAGGTAAATTCGGTTCATCCTATAGAACCGTGGCTGGGTGTATTTGCTTTTGAGCTGTCTTCGGACACCTACAACCGGCTGGGATTCCTCCAAGGCCATGGGCTAAGGACACGATTCTCAGGTTGTAAAGCCTACCTAGGGTCAAGGGTGTGGTTTGTCCGACTAAGGATTGCATGGTAGGATGGTTTGTAATGTGATGGATGTGAGTGAGAAGTGAATACTTTGTATCGCTTGCAGTTGTAATAAACTTTTTCACACCCCTAGTTGATTTGTAGTAGGTTAAGCCAGGTTGGGTAAGTCTCTCTTGTTAATCTTGACCTACATTTTATGCCGGGGTGACTGTCCGGCTAAGGAACCATCTTTTGTAATTAATAATTCAAACCTATACTCTAGCAACCTCCTCCTAGTAGGATCGGCCATGGACATGCGTATTGCTGCCGCAGCAAGGTCGACCCTAACAGGGCATGTTGGACCTCTCTTTTATCTTGATCATGAAGCACATTCGAGCGACTTTCTAAACTGCACTTTCATCGTCGCTCTTAGCTGGCCAGTCATCTACAATGAAATCACTTCTTTTTCTTTACTATATACTGCTGATTAGCACTTTATTCATTTCATTGTCGAAAACTTTTAAATTGAATTTGATGTAAAAAAAAATACAATGATTTGGGGGAGATAGAATTGAAATTTGGCATTCAAATAATGGCATCTGCCAACAAAACTACCATTTATTTATATCGATAAGAGTGGTCAATTTCGCCAAGAAATAAACGACGCCTAAGTTGAAAAATGAATAGTTCATATTTTTCAACAATTAGGAATTCCATTTCTAAATCTGCGAGCGTCTGGTTGCTACTATTTGGCATCAAGTGTTGTGACGAGCCAACTTAAACTCCCTGTATCGATGATACAAAGCATAAACCAAGTCATCTATAAGGGACATCATAAGGATCGAGACAGAAAAGACTATCTCTACTCACCTTTGCATTCTAGTGCTTGTGCTAATCAGAATCTGCCCCGCTAATGCTGCTACACCCACGAACTGGGAAACCCAAAGCGTTGACCTTGAAAAATGTTGGAAAAATAAAATTGAATCAGATGGAGATTCTGCCGCAGAAAACTAGATGGCTCGAAGAAAAAGATGTTGCGACCAGATTTCTGTTCGCAGAAGATAAAGAAAAACGACCAGAACAAGCATGTTCTCTGTCCTGTTTTTTTCTTTTTTCGGTTCCTCCAATTTTCTTGTTTGGTTGCTTTTTTTTTCTTGTTCTTTTTTTTTTCTTGTTTTTTTCTATTCATTTCCTCATTTTTTGTATGGTTGCTATTTTTTTCATTCACTTGTGATTTTATTTTCCTTCAGCACGGGCCTAAACCAGCTTAAAAGAGTTAAGCTTGAGCTCTAATAAAATCTATCAAGTTGAGCTGACCTTACAAAGCTCGTCCTGAGCTCGAGTCAAGCCCACATGAGCAATATGGGAATTTAACCAAGATCGAGCTAGCGTAGCTCGAACTCCACTTATGTGCATTCTGCCTTTGTATAATTCTAGATAAAAAGGTTGGCCACGGCAAAGGCTTTGATAATAGAAGAACACTCGATGTCAGCCATGACAAATCCACCCATGTGTTTTGGGTGCAGTGACCTAGTGATCAACAGCTGCATAGCAGGTAATGACTAAATGGGAGAGAAAAAGATAGAGAGAGGAGAGGTGGGGACAAGAGCCAGTCCACTTAGCCTCATAATGGCACTCCTAATTTCAAGATCAACACTACTCTTCAATATTATCGATAGTACTCCCCAGGAATCAAACTGAGGTAGTGGCTATAACACGCCACCCAACCCAACCGGCTGTACTACCCATCACTTGGTCAGAGAGAGAGAGAGATAGTACACAAAGCTTTACCTGGTTTGGCTTGGACAGGCCTATATCCATGGTGAGAGAACCATCTCTATATGAAAGGAAAAATTCAGAAGTGAATTTTCCTTGTTCTAAAACTCTTCATAACCCCCAAAATTTGAGGTGCTTTTGGGTCTTGATTCAAATCTGGATCCATGATTTGGCATGTTTTGGCTTTTCAATTTGGATATGGATCCACTTATATAGTGAACTCGCTCTAAAACACTGAAATTGGGATATCTTCCTATTTATTTCTAAAGTGCATATAATTCGAGACATCAATTGTTAACATTAAACCAATGAAAAGCATTAAATTCAAATATTAATTTCGTGGATGAACACAAGAAAAATATAATAAAAAGATGGTACACTTTACGCATAATCAAACTTCTCTATGCTTAAACGTTAGTCTTCCTCGAGCAAGAAGAAAGAAAAATGAAAAATAACTAAAACACACTAATGTAAGAAAAAAAAAATCAAACGCAGGAAAATAACTAAATGCAAGTCCTAATATAGAACACCTAATTACCCCAACTCACTTTTGCACAAATCTCGTTGCATTTAGTGAACACAACAAACCCTTTAAACCCCTAGGCTTCACCCTAGTAGACAAGTGAGATCTCATAAGAGTTTCTAGTGATGTTACCCACAAATATTTTAGCAATGCTTATAGTATAATTTTTGGAAAAAAGTAAAATGTAAAACATGAATCTGGATCAATATTTTATGCAATTACAAGAAATCATGCATGGAAGGAAAACCATACCACCACAACAAACTTTTCAAGATTAATAGTTAGAACTAAGTGTGGGCGTCAGACCGGCCCGACACTTAAAACTGGAGCCTGAGCCTGGCCTGGGCCGGGCCCCATTAAATTAAAAAATATATAATTTTAATATAAAAGAATATAATTATAATTATATATATAACTCAATAAAAATATATCTAAAAAATACTATTGAGCCCACCCGGGCCAGTGCCTTTTTTCTAGGCCCGAATATGGCCGGGTACCCAACCCAGCCTTAGTTAGAACTCACATTTATTCACACTTCATTCTCAAATAGCCAAGCATATTTGTGTCATATCTCTTTTTTTTGCTTGTGAATCACAAAGTTCTTTTTCTTTTTTTGGCATTGTTTTTTCTTTTCAGTTCACTGTTTTAATTCAAAGATATGAGCCACCCTTGACTTTGACCAAAATATATCTTTGCTTTGAATACCTTAGCAGGCTATTATGAGGTTCCACCACTTTTGTGGTTGCATGTACCATTGTCATGGCTGATATTGTACTTATCAGGCTTTCTACTAGGTCGTTATAATGAGAATGAGATCGGTAGGTCTCAGATTAGGGTGCCCTAGGATCCCAAGTATAGAACACCCTTTGGATTTACTTTCTTGAACCTGAAAGGCTTTGAGACAAAACATCAGACAAGCATTCATGTTTGATTTAGATACAAAACAACTATATAGCCCTGATCTCATATCTTTAACCATATTTTTTCTTTTTATATTGTTTCTTCATTTTTTTCATGTGGGAATCACAAGAAGTAATTTCCCAATGAGAATCAGACACTCTTACATTGTCAATCTTTAAAATTCATATAAAACGCTACTCGTTCCAAAGCAATTTTGGAAAAAATTTGCATGGAGCTTAAAAATTTCTTAAGCTAGCAGTCATATGTAAAAATCTTTCTTGTTATACTAAAATTGAATTTTTACACCTTAATTTTATGATTTTTTTAAGCAAAATAGCATATGAACACAAAAAAAAATGGTGAGTACCACCTCCTTCTCCCTAATTTAGAATGCCGTCATCTCTAGCAACCCCTTCTCATGCTTATTTTCTTTACACCATATGGAACAAAGATATAGGGTCAAGGAATAATCCAACCTGATTATGTGAAGTGTTCAAACATTCTCCGTAAATCTTCAACGGCAAAGCATGAGTCTCCAAAGATGCTCCATGTGTCTTCAGTAGGTTCTCACGCTATGGAGCTCGACAAAGATTACGTGCATAGCCTATTCTTCAATCCAAGTTGAAAGATTAATCAAAACTCAAAACCTAATTAGTATGATAAAAACTTCATACAAAATTGGATTGAATGGTGTGGCAGAGCTTGCATCCAAACTAGGGTCTCGAATCGAAATACAAGGCTGAAAATTGAGTTTTAAGCTTTATTTTGCATGTTTGGATCTAAAATTTGGCTTTGAATCCAGAGTTTTTTTTTTTTTTTTTGCTTGATTTGGATTTGAGGGATATCATTTTGTAGCCATTACTCAGGTTTATATCTTGGTCTTGATCTTGGATCTAGCTTTGGACCTTGGACCTAAATTTGGATCCAAAAATAGATCTGGGGCTCAATTTTTGATATAAAGCTGGGATCTGGATTTGGGTCTGGGGCTTAGCTTTGGATCTAAATATGGGACACAGATCTGGATATGGATCTGGATCTAGGTATCAGCATGGGTCAAGATTGTCGGAATTAAATAGAACATGAAAAATCTTTTAGCAAGTTTTTTTTCTATCCTCCATGCTCTTTTAGCACAAGATTTGAGTCTCTGATGCCTATCATTTCACTGTCAAGGCACATTGAAAGTGAACCATATTCGATGAATATGATATCTATCTAGCATGATATATAGAATATATGACAAATGTTGTGAAAAAACCCCCACAAAGCAATGTGTTAGGGCTTTGCTTATACAAAGTACTCTCAAAGTTCGTCGTAGGGCTTTGCACAAAGCACTTGCAAAGTGTAGGGCTTTGCAAGATTGCTCATGATGTGACATGACATTAGGTATGCATGTTTTTTGCACTATGTTTCCTAAATCTTGGATTTAAATTTGGGTCTAGAGTTTAGATTAAAAACTCTATATAGGTTTCTAGGCTGGATCCATACTAGAATTTGGATCCAAACTATCATATAGGTGAGAAGGTGAGTTATGTTGGATTCTAGGTCTAATGTATGTCCTAGGTGTGGGCCCAAAGTCCAAAATCAGATCCAAAAAGATTCTCACATCGAACCGATGATCAAATCGAGGGAAAAAATAGAATGGACTTAGGAAACTGAAGCATTTGAGGCAAAAAAACTTTGAATGTATCTCTAACTTATACAAAATGTTTGAAAAATGTCTAACATAGACTTTGAAAACTTAGAGTGATTATAGATGACCCTTTTCGTTACTAAGGACATATGCAATGCTTTAGCATCATGGATAAGCACCCAATTTTGATTGAAGAAAATTTTTTGGTAGAAATTTAAACATCTTCAAAATATAGAAATTGTATGTTAGGTTTTTAATCAGTTACTTGAATGGGTTGCTTAAGCATGTGTTGCAAGTTTTGCCCCTTACCTATGTAGGTTTACTGAAATTGAGTTCAGGTTTAATCTTTACCTAAATGGGTTGTTTTGACTTGCATTGCAAGTTTAACCCTTTACTTGCATGGTTGGTCTTTACCTGTACTTTCATGTTTAACACTTTACTTGATTAGGTTGTTCAGTAACAAGTAGTGATGTTGGAAAAGAATCATCATCATCCTAAGTACTACTGTCGAAGAAGGGAGTGAGACCCTATCACTCTTACAATGGTCATGAAGGAAAAATTCTCATGCCTTGAGTGCCTATAGCAGAGTTTTTCTTTTTTCACCAAAGGTTGGACTTTGAACTTGCTTGATAAAATCCCCAACCCAATTGTTGGGTTCAGGTTTAACTCTTTACCTAAATGGGTAGTTTTGACTTGCATTGTAAGTTTAATCCCTTACATGTGTGGTTGGTCTTTACCTAGACTTTCAGGTTTAACCCTTCATTTGAGTAGGTTGTTCAGTAACAAGTAGTGATGTTGGAAAAGAATCATCATCATCCTAAGTACTAGTCGAAGAAGCGAGTGAGACCCTATTACTCTTACAATGGTTATGAAGGAAAATTTCTCATGCCTTGAGTACCTATAGCAGAGTTTCTTTTTTCACCAAAGGTTGGATTTTGAACTTGCTTGATATAATCCCCAACCCAATGGTTGGGTTGAAATTTTTTAAAAAAGCCCTCAGCTAAGCAGTTGAGTTCTGCTTGCTCCATGAGATTCTCCCACCTATCAATTAGGTTGAGTTAGCTTTTGAAAGCCTCAAGCGTAATGGATGGGTTCTGTTTAAGGAGATCATTGATGTATCAGTTGGCTTTAATTTATTGGGCTGTGAGTCTATTTAGTTACACAATGATGATTGATTTATTTTAAAAGACCGTTGAGAAGCTCGAAAAGGTCTTGAAAAGCTTGAAATCTAAAAATTGCCCCAGTGTGAGTACCCTTACACACTAGGAAATATAAATAACATGTTTGTTAAATGACACGAAGGCCAGAATTTAGATTGAAGTATCTTTCATTGATAAAAGTACAAAAGGGTTAAGCATATAATTTATTAAGATCGAGAGTACTGATAGAATCGAGAAGTTCTACCCCATTAGTAACAATTTGCCTATACGAGTTATTGGGTAGGGCTTCCTTAATGATATATGGACCTTCCCAATTCGGTGTCCATTTTCCATTTGGTCATCCTCTGAGATGAATTGCTGATCGCATAACTAAATCATTCAGTTTGAAGCACAATTGGATGGTTTACTTAGCATAGTGTCTAGCTATCCGTTCATTAAAATGCATCAGCATGCTTTGGCCCCTTAAACCTCTTCTCATCTAGCATATTGGGTAGCATCAATATCTTTTGTTGGTACTGGCTCAGCGAAAAATCTATGAGAGATGCAAACTTTAGAGCAGGTTTGAACACATGCAATTATGTCCCATGTACCAGTTTTGTGAGGATAGTATTTGTTCGAGTCTTGAGAGTAGTGTGATCTACCCATTTTCCATTCCATACTTTCTCATGCTCATCACATCCAGTGTTTACTATTTACTCAAACATGTAGACTAAAATGTTGTCGGAAGCCTATGCTTGGACATTACCTTGAGGGTAATAATGAGAAGAAAATGATATTTAATTCAGTATTTACTACAAAGTTGACTTTGCTTTTCATTCTTAAAATGAGTTTCATTGTTAGAGACTAACATATGTCATTTTAACTCTACACCAAAAGTTTTCATGGATGAATATACTATATGCCGCCCCTCTATTGTCTTCTGTTACAGCTTCAACCCTTTTGGTAAAATAATATGTCGCTGCTAGAAAGTATTTGGGTCAATCTATTAAGGTAGAATATGAAAGGAAACTTAGCTTGTCCTTGCTATCACAAAGATGCATGTTATTGTTCATTAGCATGTAGTGGCAAGAGGTGTTGCATGGACCATCTGACATTCCTTCCAACCAATCATCAATATCAATTTGATAGTTGGCTATTTGATGGTAGTGTCAAATGAGGCCTCCACCAATTCCTCTTTCAGGATCTGATGTACTTAAAGAGGTTGCGCATATAGAAAACATATTTGTAAACAATAGAAAATGTTTTGAGCATGTCTTTGCCATATAATTAGAAAAAAAGGAACATATTTTTTCAATTAACATATTGAAATGACAATGTACCTCATCACAATTTGGATGTGATGCATGTTGAGGAGAATACATGTAAAAAGGATAATTGGTGCATCATTGGATATAAATGGAAAATTAAGAAAAAAATTGAATGCTTGTATGTGCTTGAAGGATATGAACATAAGTCGTATTGTTCATAAGACATTGAGTCAGATAAAGTAATGTGTCCTCCTACGTGTTTTATTATAAGTAAAAATGAAAAAGATATTTTTCACAAAGCCTTGCAGAATGTAAAAGCACTAGATAATTATTCAAAAAATATATCATGTTGTATTTAATTGCAAAGACACAAAATTTCATGGCTTAAAAGTCATGATGGTCGTAACTTGATTTACCATTTTCTACCATTGGTTGCTCGCAGATCATTGCAAAACAATGTCACTTTTGTACTCATAGAGCTACATGAGTTTTCAAGGATTTATACACTAAAGTTAGATAAGAATGAGAAATGAAATTATTGAAGGTTCGAACAACATTAATGTTGTATTACTTGAAAATAATATTTTCAGTAGCTTTTTTTTGTTATCATAGTTCATTTACCAAATCATATCATGTTTGTGTATTTGTTTTCAATATCAAGTCCTTAGTTTCAATGTCTAACAAACCACAAGTCATCTTCTTGCCTATTGAAGAAGCAGTCCATCTATGTCTATTGATATGCATATTTATAACTTGATTCTAATTACCAACCTTTTATTTTTCTCATATTTGTTTACGTTGATGCTATTCTTGTGTTTGTTGCATGCACAAATCTTAATACTCAAGAATATATATATATATATATATATATATATATATATATATGAAGTTGAGAGATAATGAATAACTCATGGGAGACTACAATGAACTTGCCCAGCCTATTGATGGCAACACAAACATAGTAGTCATGTATATGAGACTCTTTATACGAGACGGTCGATTGGCACCTCTTATATACAAAAGTTGGAAGTAGATACGCAATAGTTCTAAAAGAGGCATATGGCGATGTGTGAAGATATATCTTTATGATTTGGTAGACAAGAGCTATAAATTAACTTTTGTAATAATTGTTTCCTAAACTTTATTATGTAAGGAAAGTACATGATTCACAAAACTATGTTTTCGTGAATGACATTTGAACTTATATCATATATACATTATTATATATTTTTGTGAATCAATTGATTTTTCTTTGTATATTATATTATGAACATGATGGTCGTTAGATGATTTTGAAGTGAAGCTAGAATATCAGAGTTTTAGGGAATGTGTACATTTGTATTTGATAAAATATTTATTGTGTGTTAATAATCATTTGTTAATTTTGCATGTATGATGTTGAAGAATGGTATAATAACACTTTTTTTTCTTACTACAAGAGTGTCTTGTTCATTGGATCCTTAGATGAACTCCACATTGCACTCATTTGAACTTTTTGCTTCCACAAGATGTGATTGTCATGTATATGTCTTTTATTGGTCATGGAAAACACTATCTACGAAAATATTGCTGTAGACTAAGGTTAAAAAGCATTTCTTGGCTCGTTTTCATTTCTTATGAAACATATTTGTTCTTTGTACTATTTTGATATGCATGGTGAGAGACAAATTAAAAAAATGATATAGTGAAAATGAAATTTTGTTGTTATGTCACCATTTTAGTTCAATGTTTCATAAAACAATGCCATATAAACACTATGGAATTGTGGTTATTGATTATTTTGTAATGCTAAATAATGCATGTTATATGTGGTTTTATACTACTTGCAAGATTAGTTCTTCTTCATGTTGATTCTATTATACTTCCCATGAAATCTTATGATAGCTTTGCTGATGGGAAAAGCTCTTTTCAGGTATATATCAAAGTTGATTTAGTCAAGTTATTTAATACTCAAAGTGCAAAAAGTACAATTAAAAGTTCATCATATTTGGAATGATGTTGAGAGATCTCATGTTTCACAATATATTATATATGGATATACTCCTCAATCGCTATGAATGGGATCTATGGAATTCTGGTGTGGCATACTTTCTTTGTGATGATAGCTCGTGTTTTCCTGAACTGATGGTAGTGTTCCAAATACTTTGGTTATTGCAACTTGTGAGATCAAAAGCTCAAGAATTGTAGTAGTATAGCATGTTTCACAAATATACATTGATTTACAATTTTTTTCTCTTTGTGATAATTGTTTCTCCAAGTGCTATGCTCATCTCATTTATTTCTAGATGTCATCTGATATTTAGATATATGATGATTATTTGTTCTAGGCATTTACGATTGACGTTTTGGGGATAGTTATTTGTTAGGGGTGTTTATGAGAAAGCGTAAAAGGAGCCCTCGTGGCACAGGGTCACACTTTCTTAGATGTCTTATGGTTACATACATAAGCTTTAGTAGTATATTTGAAAAAACTGCTTTTTTTATGTCTTCTTGACAAATTGAAGTATCATTAATCTTTATATTTGTCAATGTGAGTTTGCCAAACATCACCTTGATAAGTTTAAACCCCTAGTAATGGAAATCACCTGCTAGGGATAGGCCCTTTTACTTTACTACCAAAAATTAGTAATATGTACTAAAAAGAGCATAAATCTTCATTCCAAAATGCCAAAATTTGCAGCTCCAAACTGAGGAGAATTTCTAACATCCAATGTATGTTCTTTACTGAGAACTTCAACCTCTTGGTCACAAGTGAGATATGCCGTAGAAGCCTAATTTTCACTTGAGACCGATTATGTGCTTATACTTTTTACTTTATGTTGTCATATGTTATTTAACTACTCTTGAATCATTTGCAGCTTTTAAAACTTCTATATGGAAACAATTTGTTGTTTTAAGGCCTTATTGTACCGAGGCCGTAAGTCATTTACAATTACCATACACATATAGGCATTTCAAGTATGCCATCCACCTTAATCCTTCCAATTATAGTTAGGTTGGAGATACAACATGTTACTTGCTTATGTTTAGTGTGATAACAAGCATGTTTATTTATTAAACTCATCTAATTCATGTCATATAAAGTTACTTACAATATATTGCTCCTATGATCAAGGTGATTCTCTAACTCGTATGAAGGTATTATCCAGTCAGCATTGGAATTTCTTTGGAGAATTTTGAAGCTTATCCACCTTCATATGGGGAATATATGAATTCAGTTATAAGTTACGGCTATTAGAAAATGGACTACAACAATTTGTTTGCTCCCATCCATACTTTGGAAGTTTGCTTATTTTTTACTTTCTTGGGCTTATCACTACAATAACATCTACTACATGAACAATAACCTGTACAAGTGGACATGGACATACCATTTTGGGGCTTGTTGTACCACTACGGTCTTTGTTCCTTCCTTCCATAACTGCAAAATTTGGTCCTTCATTGGAGTAATCATGACATCCTGCATATCTTGATATATATCCATTGTTGCTCTGTTTCACGGCTAGGTAAAAAAATTCAAAGACTTGCAAGAAAAATCCTCCTTGCATGATAACAACAAAGGTACTCTTAACCATATAGTGTTTTAATGCTTGGTTGTTGTGTTTATGTACTAGACACTTAGGTGAGGGATAAAAACCAGACCCATTGATTTTTTGTTCAAAAACTATTTTAAATATAATATGAACATCTTAACATATTGATAAAGACTATTTTGATATAAAACATGCTTTGATTCAGGTTGTTTTAATGAAAAATGTTGATTTTTTTATTATCATGCCATGCGGGTCGTTCATTTTTTGTTATTATAAAAACACCATTAAAGTCTAATAAATGGTCAACATAGTATATGTTTTGCATCAGCCCATTCTTAAGATCATATCAATAAGATTAGATTAAAAAAAAAGCACTTTAAAACTCAAAATCAAAGGGTCTGGTTTTTATGCTGACCTAAGTGTTTGGTTTTTACCAACTTCTATATATATATATTCTTATTTTGATTATATTCTTATTTTGATTATACATAAGTATCTAGGTTTTCATGATTCTTGAATTCAGCAATGGTGGAGGATACCATTTTTGTGACATAGTAACACGTTTTCCAATCATAACTATTTGGGCGGGAACCAAGATATTCAGGCCCTTGAAATGCAACACAAGCCCCTCTGTTCAACCAAACTCTTGAAAAAATAACGTAACACTCTGTTTTTTAGTCCAGTATGCTCTACCTTGGTTATCCCATACAGCTCCAGTGTTTGGGAAATATGAGAAAAAAAAACGGAAGAGCATATTTGAGCTAAAGCATTCTCATCTAGGTTGCCTTCATGGTAGGAGTTAAGACTGTAATTATATGTTGGTTGGTTGAGACTGCCTGGTGTTGGCAATTTCAATTATCCTCATTAAAACTGCTGATGCACTTCCCGACATTGTAATAACAGGGTACCTTTGGTTAGGCAACTGGTATAACAGCTAGCTGCAATATATAATATCATTCAGGTTTCTGGAGAATACATTATAGATCAGTTAAGTTCTTGAATTTGATACATGTGCCTTAAAAACATATAAAAGTATATTTCATTTTTGTTCATTTGAACTTATGGTTGCATTTCTAATATGTGCATGTCGATTTTTCCAGCTTCATTCACAAACATTGGCACTTCAACATGGATGTGTGCTTTTGCCACTAGATTTGACAAAAGAACCAGTATATGCCAATTATCGAGCAATACAGGCGCAGATAGTTTTGTGCCAAGTTAGGAGCTGAGAGCAATGCCATGCCTAGCAATAACGATGTCGTCTAGGTTTCTTGTGATTGTATTGCTTAGAGACATTGATTTAATGTCATTGTCATTTTTTTGATGACATGGATTTCCGTTGTAATTCACTTTCTTTATGCATAAATTTTGTGTAATTAACAACAAAAATTGTATTTGAAATATTTTTTTTTCTAATTTATATGTTATATATATAGTGCGGTCGATTGGGGTATGGAGAGACTTTGCTATCAGTTGAAACAAAGCTAGTGAAAGGTAGTGTTTCTGTCGGCTCCCCTATGTGCTGCCATGGTTTTTCCAACACGGGCAAGCCTGTCGTTCCATAAAAGCAGGGCATGACTTCTCCCGGCATGTCAAAGGTTGTGTGAGGCTGTTTAGGGATGTGAAATCAAAGTACTTTGTTGACAAACAAATTATTGTCTATTTTGACCATCAAAAAGAAAGATATGATAGCACCTGATTATATTCCAAAAACGTAATAAGATGAATTTATTTGGTTTATTGTAGAACCCATTGTTGGTAAAGAAAACCTCGAAACAAAGGGATATATATATATATATATATATATATATATATATATATACGATTATTATATAGATATAAAGAAATAAGCTTCAATTAATTGGGAAAATTTTCTCAAATTTTGCTTACATGTTTGCAAAGCAAGTAAACATAAAGGCCACTTCATAATTACCTAAACTAAGTTAAAAATGAAATTATGCATTCTGTATGAACATGTCACTTAAATGCTTGTGCTATAAAAAAAAATCAAGAAAGATTTTGCTTTAGTTGCTCTGAATTTTTCCGCTTATAATATTTAAGATACCTCTTACCGCCTACTAAGATCATGACATGAGGTTGCCTCTACGTAATTGCTAAAACTCTCACCTGCTTATAATCGAACATAAGGCTTTTAAAATCATTTGCTTCGTTGTGAAATGTGACATACGCAATAAGTCCTTTTGTTGACCTTTGGTAAGTGTTGGTCCCGTTAATGTACGTGGCAAACGCAACCAGCTGGTCGATCCTTTCATTTTCAGAAAATATGAGGGTGTTTTGGTAACGGCATCTGGAAGAAAAGTTGATTACAATGCTTAGTATCTTTCAGTCTCTCTCATAATTAATGGTCTGACATTTCTTTAACCCTCGTAGTTAATAGCCTGACCCCTCTCTTTCTCTCTCTCTCTAGATTAAACTATAGTTAGCTGCCATTGGAGTTACAATTAGCTAGATACCTTCTCTCTTTCCCTTAATTTAAGTTTAAATGAAATGGAAACAGTTCAATGTCATCAAAATCCGTTGTTGAATTGAATAAAAAACCCTAATACAGGGTTCAACAAATCGCAGAATTGAATTGGAATCAGAATTGTTAGTAAATTGGATGGATTAATGATGTGTTTTAATTTTAAAAAACAAATAAAAATCAAAACAACAAATGAATAGGACAACAAAAAAATTATATAAAGGCATAAACACCTTAGAAAAAAATTTAACATAATAAAAGTGACAAAATAAAAGATGACAAACAAATTAATTCATAAATTGAGCATAATCTAAATATGATAATCAGAGACAGTGCAGTGTCTCTATTCATTACTACTCACTTGTTCTGATTCATAAATCATGCATTTTGAAAACAATTTTCCAGACAATTAAGCATAATGTGGACAAGCAATGAATAGATAAAGTGGGTGCAATTAATGGTAATTGGTAAAGTATTTGGGAAATTTAGTCGTGTTATCTATATTAAGACGGCTGCGGAGAATGTAGCTATAAAAGGAGAAGGGCTGAAGGATAATTCGTTTAAAACGCGAAAGTTTTATCTTAAAGATTCGTGAGGTTAACGTGTAGCCCGTTCATACGAACGGGCCTGATTTCGAACCGTGTGGGTCTGATGGGACAACTTTAATTGAGGTGATGACGAATCATAAAGTTGGAAACGGAAATAAATATATAACAACGTAATTGATGTTCCAAAGAACCATGACAAGAAGCAACAAATGGAGCAGGCAACTGGCAACCTCAATGCTGTTATAGATCTGGATCGGATACTGAAAAAAACCCACACCAGACCTACATTTGGCTTCATAATTTAGATCTGCATTGGATATATGCACTAAAAAACCAATGCCACATCTAGATCTAAGAATCTTTCATGAGGTTTGGTGAGAGTTATGATGAATCACTAATTTCTAGGTGGGGTCGGGTTGGGTCAAAATGTAAACATGAGGCATCAAACACTTGCTTGACCTCAGAAGCAGGAAGTTTCTTGTTGGCAGTTAGGAATTTGATATGAAAAGGAAAGACTAAAGAGACAGGAACCGACTCAAGACGCGTATGGTTTATATCAATAAAAGATTGATAAATTAATTCACATTGATTTAACGTTACGGGCGAGAGCGAATGATTCCGTTTTGATACTAGCAAATTTGCTAAAGTGCAGAACTAGCAGTTCATAGAAATTTAATTTCTTGGCAGCCATATTCTCAGTTTGCAGTAAATTGGAAGGATGTATCTATAGATTGTAATGATCCTTTAAGTGAAAATGGTCAGGAAATGGATGCATTGGAAAATACTACATTAGATTATGAAATCACTCGGGGAAACCAACTAGGAATCAGAGAAGTGAATTATGGAAAAGTAAGACAGTTTTTTCTGGTAACCATTCGTGGTCATACACCAGGAGATAGATCATCATTTTTTCCGGAAAAGAAAATTAATGTAAGAAGGCGCTGTGCAACTTAAAACAACAATTATTTGCAGGCTTTCGTTTGTTAGTTTCTTTACAGAAAATCAAGAAAAATGCAAACAAAATGAAAAAAAAAGGGTTTCTTCTTAAAACTCCAGTCGCCAACAGCATGTCAAAGGAGGGTGTCTGCTCTAACCAGAATTAAATATATAGGATAGCGAAGCCTGTTAGCAATCTTTTTCTTTTTTTTTTGATAAAAAAACATTTTCCACAACCCGACAAAAGCTGTTCAACATTCACCAAAGATTCAAAACTCTTCGACAACAAGAATTTGAAATCAAAAGAAAAAAAATAGTTGATTAATCCGCTGAACCCTAAGTTCAAGAAGAAAGAGTGACATTTGCTTGATTACTTGCATTGTGTATCATTAAAGGACTCTTAACGCATTAAAAATGGTACCAACTTAAGACAGGTATTAAGTTCCTTGCTTTTATTTTTATTTTTTAATGATCAACCTAATTGATTAACTAAAAACCAAATCAACAATGAGACATAGATAAAAAAAAGAAAAAAAATCAGTAGCAATGAAAGTAAGTAGGTCAAACAATGGGGACAGGCAGTGGTGAATTGGGCAGCTGCACATGAGGCAGTCACCCAACTTCCACCTACATCAAGCTAACTTAAATTAAAATAGAGTGGAGGCCCCACTTCCCTTGGTTGGGATAAGAAAAAGCACACATCCCCATTAGTTCAGAAGCACCAATTGCATGAATACACATGAGAAGAAGGGGACTGTTTCTTTCAAGCCCAACTATTTTATCCTATTTAACAAAGAATCGCAGGAAGTCAAACTAAAAAATAAACAGTATAAGAAAATCATCCTAGCAAAATATGGCCTCCAGACGTGAAATATATGTCTAAATTAGTTGACACCCTCACCAAATTACGTGCTGCCAAAAATGATATCTACAAATTATTAGCGATTTACCAATAGCTATCAAGAAAAACTCTAAGCAACACGGAGCGGAAGAGGTTTTAAAGTTTGATTTTCAAGGTGCCACACCAATCAAAATATGGTAAGCTTACAATTATACAAAAAACCCGAGCCTCCCAAAAATGAATGAATGTGACAAAATAATAAAATAGAAAGCTATATTTCCAAAAGATTGATCTAGTCAGTGAAAATTATTCACGCTGGAAACTTAGTCCTAAGAAGAATGGCTCTCATTGGTTTGAAAGCCAGGCGTATGTTGGAGAACTCGGGAAAATGACCCCTTGTTTTATATCACAATATAAAGTTCGGCTTTAGCTGAAAATTTCAAGAGAGAAAAAGAAAACGTCTTAAAAAAAAAAAAGAGTGATGATCACCGCCCTCGTTCATCCTTCCTTTTGGTCTCCGGCCCTCCGCCCTTATTCAAACCAACATGACGGTGTTGATAATGAGAAAATGACATTGAAAACCTTGCTGGCGTTTGTTTTTATAGCTGCCCATCCGACCTGCACTAGTTTTTCTACGTTGGTTGGTTGGGTTTGGCTGATCAACCCCCAGTCAGACTACCATCATCACCTCCCCTATACGTAATGCATTCCCTTGCAGTAGGCAAATTTTCTCGAATCCAGATGTGGCAACCGACAACCGAATCTACTGTGGAATTTTCTGGCCGTTTTGATCAAGAGTCACGCGTTAAACTAGAGTAAACTGCAATAACTTTTTCCTCTTTTCTTTTCTTGTCCTCACCATCGCGTGTTTTAATGAGGGAGCAGGGTCCAGAGAACAAAAAAATAGATCCTTTGAATCAAATGGGGTAGTTGCGAGCTAACTCCACAAAGCGGATAGGTGAGCGCTGGGCAGATATCACGTGGAGCTCTAATGATCACCGCTTCTACCTTCCCTCTATTTTATTCATACTCATAGTTGAAGAGGCAGGTGCTCCTTATGGTTCCCCCCTTTTCCGTCTATGCACTTTTTTGTTCTTTTTATGTTGCGAGGGTTCTTGGAAAGGAGTTACCAAATGCAACGGAATTTTGGGTTGTGAGGTAGTAGCTTTCTGGTGTTGCTTGGTGGTTGTGATTTTGTAGTAGTGGTGCTTCTAGTTTCGTTCCGATTTTTCTCTATTTGCTGAATTTCACAGGCAAAATGTTAATTGATTTCGTCATCACGGTTGTTTGAAGTGGTTTGACTCGTTGATTTAGGGGGCCGAGATGTTTTGTACTGAATAGTGGGGAAATGTTCTAAATTTTCCTACTTCGCACGTGAGATCACGTATTATTTTCCATTTCATCATAGGTTTTTTTGGTTATATCATTGTCTTTTGTTGGTCATTCATCTTTGCGTTTGTTTCTCGGTTTACTGATTACACTGGGGAAGCTCTATTTTTCATTTCATATACTATGATCGCTATTTTCGAGAAACTCCCTCGGCCTGCAGGCAGGGCGGGAAAGTTGAACTAAAATGCCAAACTGAGAGTTGACGAAATCCCCAATGTCGTTCTGTTGTTTGTTTCTAATTGTGGGACCGGCGGGCAAAATTAGACTGAATTATGGGAAAGATGGTGTGTCATTTTCATTAGTTTCGCAAGTCATAAATGTCATCATTCTCCGAAATGCTTTGGGATTAGAGAGGTTCTGAAGTGGTTTTCACTTACATATTCAGTTGAGTTCTCATGACGGAGTTGCAGAAGGGGTTCGCCATGGGTGACGCTCTGCTTAATGGTGTTCCGAGCGGGAAAGTTCAAGCAAGAAATGGGGCGTCTGTGTCACGGATCGATGAGTTCTGCTACGCGCTTGGTGGGAAAAAACCAATTCATAGTGTCTTGATCGCTAACAATGGGATGGCTGCTGTCAAGTTCATGAGAAGTATTAGAACGTGGGCCTATGAGGTGTTTGGAACAGAGAAAGCTATTCTTTTGGTGGCCATGGCAACTCCAGAAGATATGCGAATTAATGCCGAGCATATCAGAATTGCAGATCAGTTTGTAGAAGTGCCTGGAGGAACCAACAACAATAACTATGCCAATGTGCAGCTTATCGTTGAGGTGAGGTGTTAAGCTACTTTTAATTTGATTTTTTAACTTCCTGCGCTTGGTATGGACAACTTTCAGTCCAAACGCTTGCTATGAATAACCTTGAATCTATTAGTTTTAGTACCGAGCTACCCAATGGGTTTCCTAAGAGGGGAATCATCACTCGGTAGAACAGAGAATTTATTGGTTTTTAACTTGCGTCTTCTGGATCTTCCTTGTTCTTTTGTGTCTAAAGATATCCATCAGTCATGTGGTTAGTCTTACAAGGTTTTCTAGCTTTGAACCAGTACACTTGTACTGAAGTCTGTGGTTCATACAGATGGCAGAAAGGACACATGTCTCTGCAGTATGGCCCGGTTGGGGTCATGCATCAGAGAATCCTGAACTTCCTGATGCGTTAAATGCTAAGGGGATAGTATTTCTTGGACCTCCAGCTTCATCAATGTCTGCTCTAGGAGACAAAATTGGATCATCGTTGATTGCTCAAGCAGCATCAGTACCAACTCTCCCTTGGAGCGGCTCACATGTAATTTTCTTTGGGTGTTATTTATTTCATCAGAAGAAGCATCTTTTATTATCTCCTTTGAGCATATGCACCAAGCAGACTGGACGTGAAGTTCGACTGTTGTGTTGATATTAGGTTAAAATACCTCCTGAGAGCTGCTTGGATTCTATTCCGGATGATATCTACCATGATGCATGCGTATCTACAACAGAGGATGCTGTGGAAAGCTGCCAGGTGGTTGGTTACCCAGCCATGATAAAAGCTTCTTGGGGAGGAGGTGGTAAGGGGATAAGAAAGGTTTGTATCATATAACAGATCTTGACAAATGACAAGTGAATTGGAACCCTTTGACATCATTGACACCGAAGGTCTGTTTTAAACATAAGACTTTAGAATGTCTTCTTCTTGTGCCTGCCCCTAATCATGTGGACATCCCATGTGGCATCCTTATTGAAGTTGGATACCTTCTTAATATAAATTTTGCACAAAGGATCAAGTTGACTCCTAGTCAGATGGCAGATTTACAAACAACAAAATGTTGCACAGAGCAAAAAGGACAGTGATCTTCATACCACTGTGGCTTCATATGTCCTCTATATGATCTCTAATTTTCAATTTACCAGAAATATTGGCACGAGTGAGATATATATGCTTATTTGGGCTTTTGACCTAGAGATTGGGGAAGGAGTTTCCTTTTAGAAGAAAAGAAAGCCATTGACCAAAATGTGAGAGTAATGTGGTAGGAAAGCTAGTAACACGAACCACATGAACTGTTCCCTGAAGTAAGGCAAAATACATGGAACTTGCTATTGGTAATTTGTGCTCAAGAGAAATCTTGTACATATACTGACTCTATTTCGTGTAGGTTCATAATGATGATGAAGTGAGGGCCTTGTTCAAACAAGTCCAAGGTGAAGTTCCCGGATCTCCAATATTCATTATGAAGGTTGCATCCCAGGTATTGTCTTCTTCTTCTGCAAATGATGTAGGCATGTCAATATTTTATTAGCTGATAGTTGCGTATACAGAAATGGTGTTTTTGTGAGAAGCCTAAGTAACTTAAGGAACAACATGCCCTAGCGAACTAACATCACATGCAGTTCATTTCTGCACCTGTTCTCGTGTAACCTTTGCTCATTCAAAACTGGGAAGAACTGACACATAAGATCCTGAAATATGAGAAAGTCGCAAATGACTAGTCAAGTAAAGTCCTTTCTGGCTATTAGATGGATGTTAGCCATCTATTAGCAGATGGTGCAATCTTTTCCTGCAATAAGTATGGAAGCTGAACTATTCTTACGGTGTATTTCTGTATGGATGTTTTCTAACAAAAAAGTTGGTTAATCAGAAGAGCTTTCTTTCAAGTTTATCTTTTAGTTTGGAACTAGTCTCCAAACATGACATATTTTTCTATGGTGCACTCAGAGCCGACATCTAGAAGTTCAGTTACTCTGTGATCAGTATGGAAATGTTGCAGCACTGCATAGCCGTGACTGTAGTATCCAGAGACGGCATCAGAAGGTATATTGTCCAATATGTTTGAGTTTATAGTTTCCTTGCTATCAGTTTTACTCTAGTTTACTATGACATTAACTTTTTAGTTCTTCATGACTGGGTTCATGCATTATTACAATAGCTTAGAAAAAAAGATAATTTGTTCAGTTTATTAAGTTATCCAAATACAGATGCAGCATCTCTGTGCTTGCATCCATGTCAACAGGCTGCAGCTACTGGTGCAGAACCAGTTTGACAGACTGCACATATTCCCTTTCTTTACTGTAATGGAAAAGAAAAGGGAAAAACTAGCCTCATGGCAGTGACATCATGGCACTCTTTCTTTCTCCTCCTTTCTCTGTCTTTCCTTTTTCCTTCCTTTTATCCCCTTTTTCTTTTTCCCTTCTGCTTTCCCTTCCGTCTCTCTCTCCAGTTATGCATGATCCTGTCTTTGTCTCCCTTTCTCAGTAAAAAGGGTCATCCCTTTTTAGATGTTATCGTCTTTAAAAAAATGACACGGGGTGTCATCCTTAAGAAATGATGACACCCTGACATTTGTTTCTGAAAAATAAAAAAATAATCAATTAGTTATCACTTATCAGTAATATATATATATATATATATATATATATATATATATAGCCTGGATTCCCATGGCCAGGTTTTGACCTGTGGGAAGTAAGCAGCTGGGATTCCAACTGTATGTTGGAATCCAAGTTCATTGTGTGTGTGTGTGTGTATATATATATATATGTGCCCTCACTGCACCTGCACCCTGCAACTGTGTGATGTAGAGCTGAAATGTTCACATTCATATGAGACAGATTATTGAGGAAGGCCCAATCACGGTAGCACCTCTTGAGACTGTGAAACAACTCGAACAGGCAGCTAGGAGGCTGGCTAAATGTGTGAATTATGTAGGAGCTGCTACTGTTGAATATTTATACAGCATGGATACAGGGGAATACTATTTCTTGGAGCTGAACCCGCGATTACAGGTTTGTAGATTTTAATGCATTCTATACTTTATATTACGTCTATTTGAACTTGTTGGGTTACATGTATCCTCTCTGTTATAGGTCGAGCATCCTGTGACTGAGTGGATAGCTGAAATCAATTTGCCTGCTGCTCAAGTTTGTGTTGGGATGGGTATTCCCCTTTGGAAAATTCCAGGTATAATTCATTGTTCATTCATGTGCTATGTTTTCTGTTAAGTGCTTAAACCTGCTTTTGTATCTTATAGAAATAAGACGCTTTTATGGGATGGATGCTGGTGGAGGGTATGATGCCTGGAAGAAAACATGCATTTCTGCCACACCGTTTGATTTTGACTTGGCAGAGTCAATGAGACCAAAAGGCCACTGTGTGGCTGTGCGGGTGACAAGTGAGGACCCAGACGATGGTTTCAAGCCTACTAGTGGGAAAGTGCAGGTTGGACAACTGGATTAATTTGTTATGGTCCTTATATTGCATGTTACACATTTGTCTCATCTGAAAATAATTGGAAATATTTCTTCACACTCACAGGAATTGACCTTCAAAGGCAAGCCAAACGTGTGGGCCTACTTCTCGATTAAGGTTACAATACCAGCAATTTTTAGTGTGCTTTAGTTTTGCAATGAACTTTTCTGAGTGTCAAATAAACTTTCTCTTTACTAACAAACTTTGATTTCTTTAATGGAGTCCGCAGGTAACTTCATTAGTTATTTCATGGGCCTTGAGCTTGATCATCTTTTATGTACAAATGTCTGATCAGTTAATTTTTTATGTAATTGCAGTCTGGTGGAGGTATTCATGAATTTTCTGATTCTCAATTTGGTAGGTCTCTATTTAATGCATGACTTATATTTCTTTTCTTAAGGCAGCTGCTGCTGAATAACTTGTGCATGTGATGCAGGACATGTATTCGCCTTTGGTGAGTCCAGAGCCCTAGCAATAGCAAACATGGTACTTGGGCTAAAGGAGGTCCAAATTAGAGGTGAAATACGCACAAATGTTGACTACAGCATAGATCTTTTACATGTAAGCCATTTTTCTTCGATGACTTCGCTGTCCTAAAGATGTATTGTGTTTCAAAGCTGTGTTATCTTCTGTTTGAAGCTTTTGTACATTTGAATAATTAACGGGGGACTTTAATTCTTATTTGTTCTAATTGAAATTAACATGTTCACCTGTAGATGATGATACAGGTTTTGAGATTCATCTTGTGTTTCTAGGCTGCAGAATATAGAGATAATAAGATCCACACTGGGTGGCTTGACAGTAGAATTGCTATGCGAGTTAGAGCTGAAAGACCTCCTTGGTATATTTCAGTGGTTGCAGGAGCTCTTTTTGTAAGATTTTGTTCTCTTCACATTTGTTACTTGGTAGTTGGTACATTTTTAATGATAAGCATAAACACACAAAGTTCGTGATTTTCGAGAACCTGATAAAAGCTTTTATATGACTTCCCCAGAAAGCTTGGAGTGCTAGTGCTGCAACAGTTTCTGAGTATGTTGGTTATCTGGAAAAGGGGCAGATTCCCCCTAAGGTATATCATTGTTCTTTAAGTGATGTACATGTAAGGAATGAACTTGTTCTCTGAAGGCATTCTAGATTATGTTTGTAATGACTGTTACTCTAAAATTGCAGCATATTTCTCTTGTCAACTCTGTAGTGTCGCTGAATATTGAAGGAAGCAAATACACGGTAGGTCCTTCAGGTTTAGACCGATGGTTGCATAACCTTTTCTAGAACAATTTTCAAAATTTTATTCATGATATTCTTGCTTCTCACACATTTCATGCATTGACTATAGATTGAAATGGTAAGAGGAGGACCAGGTAAGTATAGATTAAAAATGAATCAATCAGAGATTGAAGCAGAAATCCATACTTTGCGTGATGGGGGACTATTGATGCAGGCAAGTATCTCTTTTTTCGTCATAAGATTATATATGTTGATAAAGCTCTAAACTTATGAGGAATGCCCCTTTTGTATGATCTTTTTCAGTAATCTATTACCGAGATAGCATGCTCATATTTAATGAACTATGTTCCTTGTATTAGTAGAGATAATAATATTCTGGAATAACATGCTTTGTACATCGTTAGATCAAAGTCCTTAACTGGTTTTTTCCTTCTGCATTTGTGGAATTTAATAATGGATGACCCAGCCCCCTTCCCTCCTGCTCTCTGCCCTTGATCCATATCTGTCGATCTGTTTGTCATCCAGATAGCTAATCTAGCATTTACTTTCCTATTTATCTGCTTCTTGGTCTTCATGGCCATTTACATATCCACATTGTGTCGACCTTGGCTGTTGCCTGCTTCCTGCACCTGCATGGCATTTTTCTTTCTCACAAAAAACTGAACTGTACCTTCCTAAGTTTTTCTGGTCTTCCGAAGAGTGGTACAAATCTGAGAATGAAACCAGAAACTATTTTAATCTTAGGTTGGTTAATTTACATCATCACATGATAGGGTAAACTTCATGAATGTCATGGATCATGCTGTGTTCATTATTATATTTTCTTCACTTTAGTCTTGCCATTTTAGTTTCTCCTTTTTGTTTCCACTTGTTTGAGTCATGATTAACATATGAATGGATGTTCAAACAATTGAAGTCTTCCTGCTATTTTTATTCATATCTAAGTTGAGTTGACAGAGAACTTCGTGTGCTACAGTTGGATGGCAAGAGCCATGTTATTTATGCAGAGGAAGAGGCTGCTGGTACTCGCCTTCTTATTGATGGAAGAACATGCTTGTTACAGGTAAATTGTTCTCTCCAGGTCCTTTTTTTTCAGCGACATATATATATATATATATATATATATATATATATATATATATATATATATTTTCTGCTTGTCTTTAGTGGGAAACCTTTTGCACTTTGAACAAGAGTATATGCTGCTCTTCTGTTTTGGCCTTGCCCTTTAAGAACAATACTTCACAATTGAGAAACACTCGAACCTGATTCTGCCACTTTGCTTTCCAAATTAGAGAAAGTATGAAAGTTTACTTTCAGTTTACAGTTTGATAACTTTTGCAATGTCACCTAGTTTAATGTTGATCTAGCTGTATTTCAATAAAACAAAATTTTGTTTTGTGAGCTGCTATTTTGAAGTTGTTCTTATGTCAAGCTCCACAGAAAGATTCTAAGGTGTGTGTTAAGGGCACACTCAGATATAGTACCTGGCGGGTAAAGTACTAGAAAAAAATTCCAGTTTTTCATTCATATAAAAATGTTGTTTAGCTGCTTAGGTTCTAATTTCATAAAAGCTTTAAACAAATCCTTTTCGCTTAGCCTTATGGTTTTGTTCCTTTAAATTTGATCTTCCAGAATGATCATGATCCTTCCAAGTTAGTGGCTGAAACACCATGCAAATTACTACGTTTCTTGGTTCCGGATGGCAGTCACCTTGATGCTGATGCTCCATATGCAGAAGTAGAAGTCATGAAGATGTGCATGCCATTGTTGCTACCTGCTTCTGGAACTATCCATTTTGTAATGTCTGAGGGCCAGGCAATGCAGGTAATTTTGTATGTAGAGCTTTCGATGACACTCGAAAGCTCCAAGTGCTTGCAGATTTTCCTGTGCTTGTCCAGTTTCTGTTTCTATATGATGAAGTTAATACTCTAAGCTTGCAGCCATGAGAGGTATTAGTGTATAATAATTAGCTAAATTAGTTGTATACTTCAGGCAGGTGATCTTATTGCTAGGCTTGATCTTGACGATACATCGGCTGTAAGGAAAGCTGAGCCATTTCATGGATGTTTTCCACTTCTTGGTCCTCCCACTGCAGTAGCTGGAAAGGTCCACCAGCGTTGTGCTTCTAGTATAAATGCTGCTCGCATGATTCTTGCAGGCTACGAACATGACATTGATGAAGTAAGTTGTGAACTTGTTCAATCGCTTGTACTTTCATGCTTGTTATGGTGTGAACTTCACATGGATGACTCAGGAATCTGGATATGTTTGATCTTTTAATTTTTAGATTGGATCTGTTCTATTGATAATAATCAGAGATTGAAAACATCAAGATTGATACCTCTGCATAAGTAGTTTTATTTAAGATGGAGTTACCATTTTTGTTTCTTTTCTGGCTCGTATAAGTGCTGCTGCATAATTCTTGCAAAGCATTATATTGACAAAGTAAGTTGGTAAACTGATTCAGTGCCTCATATGATCACCTTGTTATTGTCCCAACTTTTTATGGATGAGTCAGGAATCTGAATATGTTTGGCCTTTTAATCCTTAAGTTGGATTTGGTATGTAGTTTTATAATTCATATGGAGGTTCACTAGGAAAATGGCATGATTAGTACCTCTGCATAGGCAGATTTATTGAGAAATTCAGCTACTATTTTTTTCGTTTTCTGCATATTTAGAACTGTAAATTTCAAGTTTTTTGGCTTAAGCAGGTGTTCTGTTAACTTAAAATTCTTTGGTCCCAGATAAGCCAAAATTTTGACAAAGAAAATACTGCAGTCTAATCATGTTTCCTACTAACCTATCTTGCTAAGACTAAGAATGTCTTTGCCATGCATTTATGGTTTGTATTTAACAATTTCTGTTACTCAGAGTGGTAAGCAATCCATATCTAGTGAAGTGTCTTCTTCTATACAACATTTATGTCTTAGACTGAAACATGTTATTATAAAGCTTGAAAGCTTTAAATTTTTTAAATTTTCTGAATAAAAATTTGGACTTGATAATGAAACAGTCCAATTAAGATCTTTACAGACATGAGATGTTCTGGTAAAAGGTATGTTCTCATCGCATTAAAGAAATAGCCAGGAAATAAATACAGGAGAGAAGCCACTTGTAGCCTGGATAATTTGGGGCAATCTTTGGCCACTGTTCAGCTTATTCAAAACATATAGCTCCTATTCTAGGTACACTCCTTCACTTGTTACTTCAATTGGAATAAGTACTTTAAAATAATGAAACATTTCCAAGAGTAACTATTTGTCTACCATGTAGGAATTTATTTATAGAGATGCACAAACACACATAAACAGCCAATACATCCCTTATCCATTCAGTTAATTCATTCTTGTTGATCTCTTAGTTTTTTAGCTCCATTTGTTACTTCTTTGGGATAAATAGTGTAACACTTGCTTTTTGCAGGTTGTCCATGATTTGCTGATTTGCTTAGATAGTCCAGAGCTACCATTTCTGCAATGGCAAGAATGCATGGCAGTTTTGGCAACCCGTCTTCCGAAAGATCTCAAGAATGAGGTAGCATGAACCTATGTTTATGTTGCGTGTGATTCGTGAACTTTTAAGGTCCTTATAGTGCCCTGTCATAAACAAGGAAAATCACAGGCTAGACAATGAAAATGGTGCATTCTATGGTTCTTCACTATCATCTTTGAAGGTCACTGCCCCTTAAGCCTGTGATTATGAAATTACATATGTGATGCTGTGACCAAGAATCACAGGTTGAGAAATCAAGGCTATGATTTCTCAGCTGGTGGTTCTTGACCTGTGACCAAAACAAGCATCCTTTTGGAACTGTTACAGCCGGCAGTCCTTGAGAAAGAATCGTTGATTCATTCACTAATCCTAATCTCCATAATAAAGAGATTAGGGTAGAAGAGAGATTTACAAATTACATCAACAAAAAATAGATGAATGTTTAAAGAGACCTCCTAACTATTAAATATTGCAACAAACCACCTAAAAACATAAACTCTTCTAATTCAATACTCCCCCTCAAGTTAGAGCATACATATTAATCATGCTTAGCTTGTCACAATATTTAGAGAAATCACCAATAGGAAGAGCTTTGTTGAAGATATTTGCCGCTTGATCTTCTGATGATACATGAATATTGGCTATGGTTCCTCCTTGAATGAGATTCCAAATGTAATGGCAGTCCACTTCAATATGTTTTGTTCTCTCATGAAAAACTAGATCGTTTGCAATGTATGTGGCTGCTCGATTGTCACAATACATCTTCATGAGAAGCTCTGTCACACGAATACATGGGTTTAGCCCACGTACCCGCTCCGATACACCAACACGTGGATCCGGATACGGGACACGGGTGGGACACACCAAAAAATAAACTATTAATTTAATATTTTTTTTTTCATTTTATCATTTATTTGTGATGCATCCAATTATTTCCATGAACAATCCTTTCAAATACTCAACACTTTTGTGATAAAACAAACTTTCTATGAGATTGTAAGAGTGAACTATTAATTTAATATTTTTTTTCATTTTATCATTTTTGAGAATATAAAATTTGTTGTATCCGCGTATCCAAAATTTTCAAAATTGCCGTGTCCATACATGTATACATATTGTATTTGCACCCATGTGACATAGATGGGAAACAAAATTGACACACTTAGGCTAGATAACATGGATTTAGCCCAAGTCATTTCAGCGACAGTTTGAGCCATGGCTCTGTATTCGGATTCTGCACTAGATCTTGACACCACACCTTGCTTTTTGCTTCTCCAGGATATAAGGTTGTCTCCCACAAATACACAGAAACCTGTGGTAGATTTCTTGTCTTCGACTGAGCCAGCGTAGTCAGCATCACTATAAGCTTCCATTTTCAGCGTCTTGCCTTTTGTGAACAAAAGTCCTTTGCCAGGAGACGGTTTCAAATATTTGACCACCATTAATGTAGCATCCCAATGAACTTTTTGGGTCTTTCCATAAATTGACTTAGTTTCCCCACTGCAAAGCTAATGTCTGGTTTGGTCACAGTAACATAGAGGAGCTTCCCAATAAGAGATCTGTATGATCGAAAATCCACTAATTCTGATTGGTCATCATGAAGATGTATGCGTGGATTCATAGGTAGATTGGTCGGTTTAGCTCCTAATCCCGGTACCTTGCGATAAATCAAGAACATACTTCCATTGAGAGAGAACTACACCTTCCATGTTGCGAGCAACCTCTATTCCCAAGAAATATTGTAGTTGACCAAGATCTTTCGTCACAAAGTGTTTTTGAAGAAACAACTTTGTATCAGAAACTTCTTTGCGGAGTCACCTGTGAGGATAATATCATCAACATAAACCACTAGAATGGTCATACCCCTGGAATTCTTCTTGATAAATAGAGAATGATCAAGAGGGGTTCTCGCAAAGCCACACTTTGAGACTACCTCAGAAAACTTGTGAAACCACGTCCTTGAGTCCATAAATAGCTTTCTTCAGTTTGCACATTTTTCCACACTCCCTGTCGTTCAAACGCTAGTGGTTGTTGCATATAGATAGTCTCATCGAGATCACCATACAAAAAGACATTTTTGACATCAAACTGATGCATGTGTCAGTCATGGTGTACATCTACAGAGATGATAAGGCGAATGGTTTCCAACCGAGCAACAAGAGAGAAAGTCTCAAAGAAATCAACCCTGTAAGTCTGCGTGTAGCCCTTAGCAACCAACCAAGCTTTATTTCCATTGAACCATCATAATTATATTTCACTGTAAATACTCACTTGGAGCCAACAATTTCACAATCAGGAGGTGGATCAACAAGTTCCCAGGTGCCTCGCTGAACTAAAGCATCCATCTCATCTTGCATAGCTTATCTCCACTGGGTATCTAATAAAAGTAGGAATTGCATGAGCAGTCAGAGCTTGAATAAATTGTTGCATACTTTTACCAAACACCGTCAGTAGTAACAAAATGAGATATAGGATGCAGCGTACCTTGTCGCTTGCCTTTGCGGAGAGCAATAGGTAAGTCCTGACAGGGATCAGAGATAGCTAACGTGGGCTCAGATGGACTATATATACTCAGTTTAAATGTACTTACCTCTTGAGAAGCAGTTGAGGAAGGATCATGAGATGGGTCCTGTCGACATGTGTAGACCAGCGGAGGATCACAAAACTTGGACACTATAACAGGAGAAGCCCTAGAAGGAGACTCACAAGAGAATGACTACAAAAGAATATGAGGAATAGGCAGTGGGTCCGATGACAGTGGCATCTCAGTATAGGTAGGAGAGAGACTATAATAAGGTTGAGACTCAAAGAATGTAACATCCGCACTGATATACTCCTTTTGAGTCAAGGGGTCAAAACATTTGTAGCCTTTATGAGTTCTGGAGTAGCCAATAAAGATATACTTAATGGCTTGGGCACTCAATTTATCACGTGTAGGTCTAAGTATGTGAATAAAGCATGTGCAACCAAATACTTTGGTAGCTATTGGAAACAAGGGTCATTCTGGGTGCATAAGTTTAATAGGAACCTGGTTGTCAGTGGAGGATGAGGGTAAACAGTTGGTCAAGTAACAAGCAGTGAGGATGACATCTCCCAAAAAATAGGCAGGTAGATTAGTATGAAGCATTAAGAAACGTTAAAAGTTGGCGATGTTTTCGCTCAACTACTTCATTTTGCTGGGAGGTATGGGGACAAGGAAATTGAGGAGAAATGCCATTATCAGAGTAAAATTTCATTAAGGTAGATGCCTTGAACTCAAGAGCGTTATCAGTGCAAATGCTTTTAACAAGAATACCAAACTGAGTCTTTATTTCAATAATAAGGTTCTTGATAGTATATATGACTTCGGACATTTCTTTCAAAAGGAAAGCCCAAGTGACTCGAGAATAATCATCAACAATGACAAGAAAATAACAAAATGTAGACCTACTAGCAACTCTGTTAGGCCCAAACACATCAACATGAAGAGATCAAATAGTCCACAACTGGACAGACTAAGACTCAAGGAATAACTGCTACGGGTGTGCTTGCGGAGTTGACAGGCTTCACAATGGAACGACTCTAGTACTGATAGATGAAGAAGTAGGTGATGGAGCTTGGAGACAGATGGATGAACAAGTCTGAGATGCCACTGAAAGGAGGAGGACAATGAAGAAGTCGAGAAGGCTGCAATGCCCATAGAATTAGACAGAATGTAGATGCACCTTTTCTCATAGCTTCCACCAATCATCTTTCCAGTTTGCAAGTCCTGAAATGAACATACACCACCAGAGTCAAATGTAACACGACAATGTAAATCATTAATCAATTGTCCAACTGATAAAATATTAGTGGGAAACTTAGGAGCATATAACACATTAGGAATTGTCATAGACTGATGAATCTTAATATCACCATAACCCATAATAGGAGACCATCTACCACCTGCAAGTCTCACATGACGTGTCTGAGTTAATGAGTGTAGCACTGTAAACATAGAAGGTCTACTACAAAAGTGTCTCGATGCTGTTGAATCAATATTCCAAGTAGTACTTGTATCATGTGGAGCAGTATCAACGGACATAGCATTGTCTATCATAACTGTAGATGCCGACGGTTGAGTAGATCTGACTTGTTGATATTCACAGTCACACTCTCAGGATGGAAAGAAGATAAAGACCCCTCTACTACTGATGAAACTGCCTGGACAGATCCAATAGGAGACTGTAAAGAATTCTTGCCCTGCTTAGATGCAACACTTTTTCCTAGGGATGCAATGGAAGGACGACCATGTTTATCTCAACATTTGTCTTTCAAATGCCCTATTTTCCCAGTAGGTGCACTGAAATCTCCCCCGACCTCCTCCTGACCCTCGACTTATGCCCCTTCCCTGGAGAAACTACATCCACGACCTCCTAAAGCCACCAAGGCAGAGGCATGAGCATCACTAAAAGGCGGAGAAAGGGTTACAACAAGACGACTGAGTTTGTTGTAAGCTTCAGCTAGGTCATGGATTTCTGCTCTAGTCAACATCTGCGCCTTTGCTACTGAGTATTCGGGAGAGAGACCCTGTAAAAACTTTGCAACCATAGAGTGTTCACCATGAGTTTTATGGCATGTTGGACATGGGAGACGTAATGCTTTAAGTCTTTCATAGATTGACTTGAGGGAAGCAAAATACTGAGCAAGACTTTTGTCGCCCTGTTGCAAATTAAGTAATTCCTCATCCACCTGCAATATCTTGCTAACATTCTTGTCATTTGAGTACGTTTGTTTTAAAAAATTCCACATTTATTTGGCAGAAGTATAGAATGCAATTGTAGAAGTAATCTGTGGTTGCACACTATTCATGATCCATGACATAATATTATTATCTTCCTTCCATGAGATATATTTTCCACTCTTCTCCACAGGCTCATTTTCTTCTATAACATGCTTCTTTCGATGTCCAATCATAGACATTATAAATACATCAAACCAAATTTCATAGTTAGATCCATCTAACTTTACAGTAGAACCATAAGAGAATGAATTTCCTCGAATTTTAAACTCATGAGAGAAATCAGTTTTGAGATTTTCAGCCATTCTAAATCTGTCATCAAGAGTTCAGCCCAAAAACAAAGAACAATATATAGAGTAGAAAGAGACAGATTAGCAATAAACAATTGTTCAGCCCAAAAACAAAGAAGAATATATAGAGTAGAAAGAGACTGATTAACAATAAACAATTGCCTAACACCACACAACAATAGTAAAAATAGATGCACAACACTTCTTCTAAACAAGAACAAATACCTCCACAACAGATTGCTGTCCACATGCTAACAGACTGCTCAACACTCCACAAATCGTCAACAATGACAACAAAGATTCTACAACATTGACTGCCACAACATTCATTGAGAGTAGTCCCTAAGACATTGACCAATGTAGACTCCCACACAGCTGCACATATATATTTTTGTTGATGTCCACGACTTCAGTGTATCAAAATCCAGATATTGGTATTTTTATTAGATCTGATATGATCCACAATCCAGAACTGATCTGGTCATCTCCCACACAGCCACGACCTCAGATATGGAACATCAGCAGCCAGCGACAAAAAAATCTAGAGATTTGGTTCAAGAACAACAATATGATTTGAAAAAGAAAGAGGAAACCTACAGCGATTTCTGATCTGATCCACCACTCAGCAACGTGTCTGGCCTGAACTTCTTTTTCAAGAGCAGCAACCAAAAACTTTCTGATGCAACTCACCATTTAGATAAATCGTGCCACTACTCTTCCACGTGCCAGATCTGAATAAAAATATTCCAAAGCAACTCCCACGCAGTTGCTCATGCTCCACTACATCCACGTTGGGGACCTAATCACACATATATGTGTGTAGGTTCCCCTTTCACGCTGCTCCACTGCCTCCCGATCAGCAGAGAGAAGAGAGAAAGGACGGGTAGAGAAAGAAAAGAAATAAGAAGAGATGGGAGAGAGAATAGGAGAAGAGGTCGCCGGAAAATCACGTCAACCGTCGCCAGAGGAGGATGGAGATCACCGACTCTGATACCAAGCCAGCAGTCCTTGAGAAAGAATCGTTGATTCATTCACTAACCCTAAACTCCATAATAAAAAGATTAGGGTAGAAGAGAGATTTACAAATTACATCAACAAAAAATAGAGGAATGTTTAAAGAGACCTCCTAACTATTAAATATTAAAAAGAACCACCTAGAAACATAAACTCTTCTAATTCAACAGGAATTTTGTTTGCCTTTGCAACATTTTACTTTTCCGAAGCCAACTAAAATATTAGATGAGCTGATTGTGCATGTGTGGTGCAAATGTCTAGTTGGACACAAAGTTTAAGGAGTATGAGGTCAATTCAAATTCACAGAACAGAGACTTTCCAGCCAAACTGCTGAGGGGGGTTCTGGAGGTCAGTCTGCTTTCTCTTTATCACAAGTCTGGCTTCATACTAAACGATAAGAATTCCTGTTTATTTGCAACTTTTACTATTTAAAAATCTTTATTATTATCCTAATATATATTGATGATCCTTTTCCTGCAGGAACACCTTGCATCCTACTTGGAGAAAGACAGAGCTGCCCAAGAAAGACTTTCGGAGCCTCTGATGAATCTTGTCAAGTCGTATGAAGGTGGAAGAGAAAGTCATGCTCGTCTGATTGTTCAATCTCTGCTTGAGGAGTATCTATCTGTTGAAGAACTCTTTAGTCAAAACATCCAGGTGAGCGTTGCATTTTTGTTGCCAACAACCTCTGAGCATATATCATCCTCCTGCTTTTGGTTCAGTGAGTATTAACAACTTGGAAGCTGATGCATATTGAAGTGATAGAAAAGATGAACCATGCTCATGTGGGCTTGGCAACTGTTAACATAGTGGTAACTTTGAAGAACAACCTGATAGTCTGAGGCTCTGAATGGTCTGCACGGAAACCCAAACATCCATCCTGTGTATCTTAGTAGAAACAGAATAGCCAGTCATTGACTCTCATGTTAGGTTGAGTCCACAAATTGATTTAGGAACCACCTGGGCATCAGTATGAACTATGAAGATCGTGTGGAAGTGGAGCAATGTGAGTACCCTTTTCCATGTATGTGGAAAGTTGAAATAGTAGATTCTGATCCTGAAGGAACATGGTGCATAAGAATGGGTCTGATTATTTGAATCTTTCCTGTAAGCATATTGATTCCACCTGAATGGATCTTTGAGCATCCAGATTGAGAGCGGCAGATTATGTGTGTGCTTTTGCTACTATCTCATCTATGAAAGGCACTGTTGTAAGTTATGGAGGACAACAGTGATTTGTAAGTTATAGATGATATCAGTGATTTTATGTCTCATGGTAACTCTGTTGAAATCCATGTCACTGTGCTCTCCTGTTGGTCGATATGTTTTTTGGGTTAGCGTTTGTTCTTATGTCATAATCTTTGTATGTCATTGTTACTTTGAATCAATAAAGCAATGGAACTTCTGAAATTTCATCGCATGCACTGTTCTTTGCAGGCTGATGTCATTGAACGGCTCCGTTTACAACACAAAAAGGATCTGTTGAGAGTTGTTGATATGGTCCTTTCTCATCAGGTGTTATTGACATTACTTGTCTATTTCATTTATCAGCTTCCTTTCATGCTGTATTTTTTGGGTTTTCTGCCTTTTCACCAAAGAAGGATCTTTATAGGCATCACTTACACAAGCTTTGGCCTAAATGTGCACATTGCAGGGTATCCGTAGCAAAAATAAGTTAATACTACGTCTCATGGAAGCATTGGTTTACCCTAATCCTGCTGCATACAGAGACAAATTAATTCGCTTCTCAGTACTCAATCACACAATCTATTCTGAGGTCTTTTCTCACCTTCACCTGGAACAAGGAACTTCTTTATGTTTATGTGCAAAATATTGTGTATCATCATGATAAATTTCCTCATCTTTGATGCCTAGATGATCTAGGAGGCTTTTTATTGACAATTTATTCTAAAAACAAACAAGGGTCACACATTGCCTGGTTGCCTTTCCCTAGATTCCCTATTCAAAATCATAAGCATGGTAATTACAATCGTCTTAATTTTTATGGCCAATTGTTTCCATGTCATATAAATATAAGGTGCAAATATTCTGCATCACTCGATGAACTAGTTAGCATGAGGAAACTTCTACCAAACCAAAATTGTGAGAAATAGAGATTGGAAAAACAAATTGAAATTATTCGCTCTGGATTCTTCTGTTTTTCTGAGAAATGCTCGACTTATTTCTGCAGTTGGCACTAAAGTCAAGTCAGCTGCTTGAACAAACCAAACTGAGTGAGCTTCGCACGAGCATTGCTAGAAGTCTTTCAGAACTTGAGATGTTCACGGAAGAAGGCGAGCAAATCTTTACTCCACGGAGAAAAAGTGCAATTGAGGAAAGGATGGAAGATCTGGTAGGTGCCCCTTTGGCTGTCGAAGATGCCCTTGTAGCATTATTCGACCACAGTGACCACACTCTTCAAAGGCGTGTTGTGGAGACATACATCCGCAGACTGTATCAGGTACTGATTCACTCTGCAATACTTGAAATGCATTAATCATGAGCTGCCATTGACTTTTTCATGTTTGTTTTTCCTTCCCCATCATCATAGCCATACCTCGTGAAGGGAAGCATACGTATGCAGTGGCACCGTCATGGCCTTATTGCTTCATGGGAATTTTGTGAAAAGTTCTTGATAAAGAATAATTCTGAAGAACCAAGGCCTGCTCTGTTTAATTGGGAGAAGAATGGGAAGAGAAGATGGGGTGTGATGGTCATCATCAAATCGCTTCAGATTTTAACGTCAGTGATTACTGCTGCACTGAAGGAAGCTGCTCATTGCTCATATTATGGTGCTAACGGTGAAATTTTGCAAAATGGATCTTCAGAGCCAGCTTCCAGTGGAAACATGCTCCACATTGCACTAGTTGGCATGAATAATCAGATGAGCCTCCTTCAGGATAGGTTTGTATTGGTTGCTTTTGTTTACCTTTTGCTTGGAATTGTTAACTAAGACAAATTTCATGTGGAGAAGTCGAAACTTTTGAATAACTGTTTCTCAAATACAATGTTTAATTTTTTCTAGTGCAAGTGATGGTGGTGCACCTGGAAGCGAGGTTTGCAAGGATACAAAAATTTTGGTTGAGATGTTATCTTATTTATACTTGAGGATATGAAAATTTTATTTGAGATGTGATCTCACTTACATACATATGAATCTGAATTTCCGGGGTTTCTCACAGTTCATTATGTTTGAATTTTACAGTGGTGACGAAGATCAGGCCCAAGAAAGAATAACAAAACTAGCCAAGACACTGAAAGAAAGGTCAATAGTATCTAGCCTTCTTGAAGCAGGCATAAATGTTGTGAGCTGCATCATACAAAGGGACGAAGGGCGTGCTCCCATGAGGCATTCATTCCACTGGTCTGCTGGAAAGCAGTACTATGAAGAAGAGCCTCTACTCCGTCACCTAGAACCTCCTCTGTCTACATTCCTTGAATTGGTGAGTCTCCATTTTCTTTTTCAGAATATGTTCTTTCATCAGCTTTTATTTTTTTTCTGTAGTTTGATATTTTCTTTTTCGCAGGAGAAACTGAAAGGATATAAAAAGCTGCAATATAGACCATCCAGAGATCGCCAGTGGCATCTGTACACAGTAACAGACAGGCCACCGCAGAGGATGTTTCTGCGGACGCTTGTTAGGCAACCCATTTCATCTGCTGACTCCTCTGTAATTCATGGGTTAGATGTGGGCAAATATCTGCTAGAAAAAGCTCTTTCCTTCACATCCACCAGCATCTTAAAGTCATTAGTAGGAGCTCTGGAAGAGTTAGAATTGCATTCACACAACAAAACAACGAAATCTGATCATGTGCACATGTACCTTTGCCTCTTGCGTGAACAAAAGCTGTCCGACCTTCCAGATTCCTCTGGCCTTTCCCAAGCTTCATGGTAACTAATGTTCCTGTTCTTTGACGATTCATTTTTCCTTATGTGAATTAGAAAGTAATATCCTCATCATTTTCTTTCATCTTCTTATGCTTTCAGGATGCGTGATGTAAACATGGAAAATGAGACTAAAATTGTTGCTATTTTGGAAGATTTAGCATATTCCATATTTGAATGCGTTGGCGTAAGGATGTACCGTTTATCAGTTTGTGAATGGGAGGTAAAACTTCAATTGGCTGATGCTGAAGACTTCAGTGGCGCTTGGAGAATTGTGGTTACAAACGTCACTGGTCATACTTGCACTGTCGATGTAAGTCTGAATGGAATTTGATGCTTTATTTGTGACAATTTCTTTACCCATTTTATTTAGCAGATATCAGGATGCAGTAAAAAACTTGGTAATAAGCCAGAAAAATTGGACCAACGTTAACAACTTTTCACGGTTCATTCTTCAGTACTGACAGTGGAAAGCATGTACTGCAGATATACCGAGAGGTGGAAGATATCAGAACCCATGAAGTGGTTTATCAGTCTGTCTGTTCTTCCCCCGCTTCTTTACATGGTACTCCAGTTACTGCACAGTATCATCCACTGGCAATCATCGACATAAAACGTCTCTCTGCAAGAAACAGCAATACCACTTACTGCTATGATTTTCCCCTGGCAAGTGCTCATTTTTGCCGATTCACCAGGTCGATGGTCCACTTAAACCTGTAGCTTCTAAGATACTTTCTTTGTTCTTGCAGGCTTTTGAAACAGCATTGAGACGATCATGGAGCTCTTGCCCTTCTGATAAATCTCTTGCCAGTGGTCAAAACCTTCTGAAAGCCCATGAGCTTGTCTTTGCAGACAAGAAGGGTGCCTGGGGTACTCCTCTGGTAGCTGTTGAACGTCCTGCTGCTCAGAATGATGTAGGCATGGTAGCTTGGTCCATGAACATGTCTACTCCAGAGTTTCCTAATGGTCGCACAATCTTGGTTGTAGCAAATGATATGACATTTAGAGCGGGATCTTTTGGACCAAGAGAGGATGCATTCTTCCTCTCCGTGACAGAACTAGCTTGTGAGAAAAAGCTTCCTCTGATTTATTTGGCTGCAAATGCAGGAGCCAGGATAGGGGTTGCAGAAGAGGTAAAAGCTTGCTTTCAAGTTGGATGGGCCGATGAGAGAAGTCCAGAGCGGGGATTTCAGTATGTCTATTTGACGCCAGAAGATTTTGCTCGAATAGGATCATCTGTAATTGCACATGAGTTGAAGCTGGAGAATGGTGAAACAAGGTGGGTTATTGACACTATTGTGGGAAGGGAGGATGGGTTGGGAGTTGAGAATTTATCAGGTAGTGGTGCCATTGCTAGTGCCTTTTCCAAAGCATATGGTGAAACATTTACATTGACATATGTAACTGGCCGCACAGTCGGCATTGGAGCTTATCTTGCTCGGTTAGGCATGAGGTGCATCCAGAGGCTCGATTCACCCATAATTCTGACTGGGTTTTCTGCCTTAAATAAACTTCTGGGTAGGGAGGTGTACAGCTCCCAGATACAGTTGGGAGGCCCAAAAGTCATGGGAACAAATGGTGTAGTTCATTTGACTGTGTCTGATGACCTTGAAGGTATCGCTGCCATTCTAAAGTGGCTCAGCTATGTCCCTGCTGTCATAGGTGGGCCCCTTCCTATCTTGATATCTTTAGATCCTATAGAAAGACCAGTTGAATATTGTCCAGAGATCTCTTGCGACCCCAGAGCAGCTATTTGTGGTGCTCATGACAGCAATGGAAGGTGGATTGGAGGTATTTTTGACCGTGATAGTTTCATAGAGACTTTGGAAGGTTGGGCAAGGACGGTGGTGACAGGTCGGGCAAGACTTGGGGGAATTCCTGTAGGAATTATTGCTGTTGAGACACAGACTGTGATGCAAGTTATCCCAGCTGACCCTGGTCAACTTGACTCTCACGAAAGGGTTGTTCCTCAAGCGGGGCAAGTCTGGTTTCCTGATTCTGCTACTAAAACAGCTCAGGCCCTATTGGATTTCAACAAAGAAGAGCTTCCCTTGTTTATCATGGCTAACTGGAGAGGTTTCTCTGGTGGGCAAAGAGATCTTTTTGAAGGAATTCTGCAGGCTGGATCCACCATTGTTGAGAATCTTCGCACATACAGTCAGCCGGTCTTTGTATATATTCCAAAGACTGGTGAACTTCGTGGTGGAGCATGGGTGGTTGTTGATAGCCGAATCAACCCAGACCACATTGAGATGTACGCTGAAACAAGTGCCAAAGGTAATGTACTTGAACCAGAAGGGATAATTGAAATCAAATTCCGGCCAAAGGAGCTGATTGAGTGCATGGGTCGGTTGGATCCTGTGCTGAATTCATTGAAGAAAGAGCTTTCAGAAGCAAATGGTTTAGCATCTCCTGGTTGTGTCGACATCCTGCAACAGAAAATTAAATCTCGAGAAAAGCAGCTGTTACCAGTCTATACTCAAATTGCAATTCGATTTGCTGAGTTGCATGAGACATCTGTTCGGATGGCTGCCAAAGGTGTAACCTTGGATGTTGTAAACTGGGAAACCTCAAGGTCTTTCTTCTACAGAAGGTTACACCGGAGGGTTGCAGAAGCATCCCTTGTGAGGTCTGTCATGGATGCTGCTGGGGAACAGTTGCCCCCAAGAGAAGCTCTTGTCCTAATAAAGAAATGGTTCATGGATCATAGCCCCAGCGACCACCCAAGCAATGGATGGGTGGATGATTCTTCCTTTTTTGCTTGGAAAGATGATCCCACAAACTATGAGAAGCACCTGCAGGAGTTAAGAATTAAAAGATTGTTCTCGTTGTTTTCAAATCTTGGATCTTCCACACCAGACTTAAGAGCTCTCCCTCAATGTTTTGCCATTTTTCTTGACAAGGTTCGTATTTGGAAATATACGTTAATTTAATGATATTGATGCTATCGACTTCCACCACATTTTGTTCTGATTTTCTGAATGAGAAGCACTCAGTCAGTGCGCACATGTATATCTGCATATAGATACATGTACTTACGGGGGTTCTTTATTCTCAGGTTGAACCGTCAAGCCGCACACAACTGATAGAGGACATGAAGCAAATTTTGGAGAAAAAGTAGGGGCATGGAGGAAGCCTTTTGTTTGTTTGTTTTTCTTGTTTATTATTTGCAGGTGGAACACCTGTTCTAGTAATACTATTGTATTTATCAAAGTTCAGATGACCTTATATTTGATGACCTTCTGTTCGGGATCTGATTGTATCCAATAAAATGCATCCTCGTATGAAAAGTGGTTTTACGTCTGAAAATTTAGAAGGGCGGCAGGTTATCTTTCATCTCTTATCCTGAGTAAGGCGCACACATTTTGAGCAAGGAAATTTAAAATGACAGTATCTCTTACACATGTATAAGGGGAGAACCTTACCGTCCTGGGCGACTCTTTATCCCTCCCCACCCCAACCCAACCCTACATTCTCTCTCTTTTATTCTCCCTTGAACTGCTGCTCTCTCTATTTCTAGACATCCATTGTTTGCTCTTGCTTTTTTCTGTATCACATTGAAGCAGGAGGAAGTGCCGGTTGTGCTGCATTTTCCAACAAAAACACCATCGGTGTTGAACAGTTGCGGAGCCAGAAGTTTTGGACTAACGGGCACCCTTAGCTTAAATTTCAAACTTGAAGGGACAAGCGTAAGTAAAAACAATAAAGAAGAATGAAGTATCAAAATGAAGCAAATTTTATTGATTGGTGTAGCCAATTTTCCACAGCAACCACGACATGGCTTCGTTGCTTGAGTCGAGGAATGCACATTTTGCAACAAATTTTATCAACACAAAATAAAAAGAAACCATGCAGTTATGGAGGTAGCTGGCTATTTATAATTCACACACACACATATATATATATAGAGAGAGAGAGAGAGGGAGAGAGAGAGAGAGAAGATACTGGACGCTTTGATGTCGATGGATCAAGAACAATTTGAGGTCCGTAGTTGAGAGAAAAAAAAGAGAAAAATGAGCAAACTAATATTAGATAGTGAAAATGTCCCATCACTTTTTTTCTTGTTTTTCTCTCAACTATTGATTGAAAAAAGTTTAAAAGTAAAGATTGTTTCTTATCCATCTAGCATTAAGTGCTTAGCATCTTTACCTCTCTCTCTCTCTCCCCTTAAAATTGTTCAAGTAAAAATAAATAGTAATTAATGATTGACATTAAAATTTTATCAATAGTGCAATAACCTTTAAGAGTCCGGGCTACTTGGCTGCATTTCTTCCATTGTTATTTAGCTTTTTTCACCACATTTCCTCTCTCCCCTCCCCCGCACCCCTACCCCCACCAACCCACCCAAAAGTACTACCCCTTTTTTTGCTTCTCTTGGTTGCTTTCTTCATTCAGTGAGCCAATGAATTTTCAATTCTTCTGAATCTTCTCCACCTGGTTTCTTTTTATCGATTTCCATACGGTGTTGGGGCCTCCCTAACCTAGAGCCCAAAGTCCTGGACGAGATCTTACAGTCTCTGGTAGTGTGCTCTAGTTTTTCAGTTGTGATTTCATTTATGGGCAGATTCCTCATTAGAGTGCTGATAACCATAGGAGATCTGGCGACCAGAGACCTGGTCACTGTTGCAACAAGAGTGCAACAATGTCCCTTTCTCATGATCGCCCGAATACACCAACTCTCTATGGATGTTGAGTAGATTGTTGCAGACCTGGAGCAGTATTGGGCATGTAGATAATAAAACAACTTCAGTCATGAATAAGATCGTTGGTTGGGCAGATTGAGAACATTAAAAAGATTTCTGCTTATGTATTTCAGGTTAATGAGGTTTCTGGCTGTCGTTAAGTTTTTCAGAACAGTTAAGTTCCAACGTCGTGTATTGAATGCCCAAATGGTTGCCATGGAGGTTGCCTGAGAATACATTATCTGACGTGATTTTTTTTTTCGAGACCGTTGTATGATTTTATTGGAGTTTGTGCCTGAACCTTTTAAAGATCTGTGGTGATTCGTGTGGTATCCTCAATACTTGTGATAGAGAAGAAAATCAGACGCGGGTATGGTATGATTGCACGGGGTCTGTCAGACCCATTACTTTATGAAAAGGAAACCCTACAAATAAACGAGGCACATCATCTGGCGCTATTGGCGAGTGTCATGTCATGTTATAGTCCTAGCATGAGAACATCCAGTTCAGTCTAGTCTCTACGTGGGGACTCGCTTTCAAAAACATGGATTTTCAAATGCACATCTTCAAAACCAAACTTCTTCTAAAAAATATGTTTTCTAAAAACAGTTGGTTCATACATGGTCAAGAACTAAGCATATAGAGTTAACCCATGTCTAAGTATTATAGGTTCTAACTTAGACTTGCCCTAAAACCCAGTACAAGTAAGTCATAAACCCTAGATCTAGCTCTCTTTGGCCTACCCCTATAAAATCTCTCACTGCTTAATTAAGACCTAGGATTGAATCCACTACAAGGAACCATGATTTGATCAAACTCTAGCTAGGTTAACTGAACTCTAATCCAATCCCAAGTCCTTATTCAAGTTAACCCATATTATGAAGCCTCAATTACATTAAGCCTAGTTAAACTTAGATCCAGATCAACTGAACCTCAAACATGCATTATTGGATCTGAAGTTTTGGATCTTATGGTGAATCAGATCCAAGATCTGATAAGATGAAATTAGACTTTAGATTTATATTCAGTTTTCATAACAATAATAAAATTGAATATGGATCATAAATTGCAAGCATTAGATCTGAAATTTAATCTTTGGAACTCAATTTAGATTATTTAGATCAAACCTCAAGGATTTGGATCTTACACTGTAAACTTTGGATCTTAGATATCATTTTACAATCTGAACTATAAATCTAGGTTTAAACGCTAGTGGTTCCTCAAGTAAACCTCAAAGCCTAAATCCCCACTATAAGTTCAGATCAAGGAATCAAGATTCATGCAAGCTGAAGTTTAGATCATGAATTGAACTAAGATTTGATTCTAAACTCATTAGGACCACATCCCTTGCCTTACAAACTTAGAGACTGGATCTTGATCATGCATAATCTAGCTGCATGCATACATGTTAGATTTTGGTCCATTTCCATAAATCAATGACGAGCCAGACATGAACCAAGTTTCATTTTGAGTTTTCGTGGGTCACAAGTCCTATTTATGATGATCCAAGTCAGATATTAAAATTTGTAATATTCCAAATTCATCATGCATTTGCTTTCTTAGGGTTTGTGTGACATTTAATTCATAGATATTAGAATATAAAGTATAATCATTGGTTTCATTACCCCTAGTAAAGTAGCCAGGAATGGTCAAACCTTGTATTGATAGGTTGGGTTCTGTCTCTTCCATGTTCACAAATCGAAAACAAAGGCAAGTAATGTAATACATTTCTCATCCGCAAATGGTTTGCATGCAAGATTAAAATTGTTTACATGAAAACAGAGGTGGTGACTCTGATGAGACTTGAGTCTGTCCTGACTAGACTAAGTGCAATATACGACTAAGTTATGAGTGTTATCCAAGCTATAGCGCCCCCTATGTGTCCCATATAGCTCTAAACATGTATGATTTTTATGTTTGAATCAAGAACAAGAATCGAGAGGGATTTATTCATGTTCACTTAGATTTAATCCCCTCTCAATTTAGGCGATGTTTGAAAACAATGTTCATTCCTCCTCTAATTTCAACCTCTACATTAGGTCTTATTGTATTAGAGCATATTGATTGAGCATGGGCTCATGTATTTCAATTTTTTTTAACCAATAAGTCCTGGTAATCAAGTCATGGAATACTCCATGTATGTATTAGCTTGGGTGGTTCAATGACTAGACCAACCTACTGGAGGTAGGTATTGGCCTCCCCTTACTAGGATTGAGGTAGTATCCCGATATATTGATGAGTGATCAAGGAGAAAACGAGGACCCTTAACAATTGTAAACCCATGTGAAGGCTTATGCTATGCACATTGTTTCTTGTCCAAGTATATATGCATAAACTATGTATAGAATTACTAATGATTCCAAACCATGAGAGACTCAATTTAGGTGACGAAGCTAGTTTTGCAAATGTCTGCATGGTAAAGCTATGTCATTAGGTGCACTGTTTGAGAAATTCTGTATGAACTATGTTTTATTATTGATTATTGTATGTGTGCATATAATTTTATCAAAATTTGGATGCAAGTTTCAAACTATATCTTGTTTTTTTTGTCAAAATCATCCAAAATTTTCATATAGTCAAGTCTCTAGATTGCCATTTAGAATGTTTGTTCAGCTTGATCTAGAAAAAAATTGTCCATGATATTGTTTGAACCTCCAATTGGGTCAGTCCAATCAGGAAACGTCTATTCACCAAGTCTAGGTACTTTTATTTTAGTTGTGATTTGACGCATGTCAATCTTTCTACATTTCATTCAAATTGTGTCCTTGTTTATTTCATGTTTTATCCCTCATCATGATTCTCTCTCTTTTTTTTATTCTAGTACTCGCCGGTTGTTTGGCTAACACAAGGCAACACAAGCACTCGTCATGAACCCATATACAAGGGAAGAGAGCCAGAGACTCCATAAATAGAGTAGCTTAAGGTCAACCCAGTATTAATGTTAGCCATTCAGAAGATGATATAACATATGATAACAGAAGGAGGTGGACCCATGGGTGGACCTAGCAACAAGAACCTTGAAGGTTCAACCAAGGGAAAGAGTCCTTAGACCACACCACAGGCAGGTTGTAGGATCCCATGCAATTTAGAGTTCAGGAAATGCTGAAGACCATTATAAGAACCCATAATAGAGGTAAGATGGTCAACTGTAGAAGAGATTTTTGTGAGGAGCTTGATGATGAGGACCTTGATGGATTTCCATGCAAGATTCAGCAAATTCAAGGGCATAAAAAACGCTCTCACACATGTCAATTTTCTTCGTGGAGTGTGAACAATTTAGAGATAAAAACACCTTTATTCATTTGTTTTTTGTGAAGTCTTGAGGGGGAAGCTGCTCAATGGTACGTAGAGACCATTGAGCCCACTTAGATGAGAGATTCAATGAGGTTGTTATCACTTTCATTGAGAAATACGAGTTCAACCACTCAGTAATTCACATAGTATACATCTTAATGAGCATTCAACAATAACACAGGGAATTTGCTCGTGACAACACCTAGAGGTGGTAGACAGATGGCTACAATCTCAAAACCCCTATGCCCAAAATCCATGCCCTCACCTGATTTTGGGAAGATTTCAAGAACACCTTAGGCATAATCTCGTACAGGATGAGTATAAAGCCTTCTATGATTTAACAAAAAAGTAGAGAGGATTCTAACGACTATTGGAAATGGCTATCTCAAATCAGATACTAGGCAAGGTAGTGGAAAGAAGGATGACTATAGGAAGTTGGACAAATCACAAGTACACACCCACTTTGTGGCTAAGAATCCTCAAGTAAATGTTTTGCAGGGTAATTAGTAGACCTAGCTGCAAACATACAAGAACAACAATGATGGGGAAACAAGCAATTTAAGGCAACTTTGTCCAAAGTTGACATCAAGAAATATCCCGTTTGGATGAACAACAAAAAGTTCACCCACTTGAGTAAAAGAGGGAATGAATTTTGTTCATATCTTCTTGCAGGGGGACTTTGCAAGCTCCCTAAAGCAGCTGACCTCTAGAGATAAAGGGGAAAAAAGGAGACTAATTTTGCAAAATTTCATCGAGCATTAGGCCACAACAATGATGACCGTACCCCACTCAAAACATATCATTCAAGATTGCGTTGACAAGGAAATATTAGTGGAAGGTGATGTCTCTAAGTCCTCAAAAATCTGTTGTTCCATGGTCAAGAGTAGATTCAAGCTTGTTATTGGTTTATTTTCTATTCACACACACTGTAAGGACGTTAAAGTCCCATCCTCAAATATAAAGCAACAGAAATTATCCCTTAAACAACTGTGTCACTTATTCATGCCCAAGCATCTTTGTATTCTTTCCTATTCCTTGGTGGCCATACTATCTTATGATCTCAGCATTCCAATTGTCACCTTTACATTGGGGCATCTTTTGTTTTAGATTGAATAGCCACATGATTTTCAAAGCATTTTTGAAACAGTTGTGATCAAAATCTTCCAAACAAGAGAACTCTTCAAACAAAACCTCAATCACTATGAAATTCACATGTCTTGGACCTTCAAATAAAAACTTCAAAAGGTTTTGAATTTAAAAATTCACAAGAATCTCTCACAAGCATACAAACACATGCACATAGTGCATGGATTTCACAATATGAAGCATACAAGTTTTAAAATTTCATGCTTTGATACATGATTTCATGCTTGGGCACACATTTTTGTACTTTAATACATGATTTTGTGCTTCGTTACATATAATTTTTTTACAAGAATTTCATGCTTCAGCACATGATTTTATGCCTTGATGCATTCACGTATCTACAAGCACATAAGCATACAAGCGCTTGTACTACAGTATGAGATCCGCAAACATACAAGCATCCATACTACAATATGAGATCAATAAGAAACAAGCACTTGTACTATGGTATGCGACCTAGAAACGTACAAGCACTTATAGTCTGATATGAGACCCACAAGAACACAAGCACTCATACTTTGGCACGAGACCTACAAGCATACCAGCACTCATACTTTGGTATGAGATCCACAAGCAAGCTTAAACACATTCGTACTTCCATACAAGATCCACATGCATACAACCACTTATGTTCGGGTATGAGATTCTCAAGCATACAGACACTCACATTTTGATGTGAGATTTTCCATGCTGTGAGCCCACAAGGACACAAACATACAAGCACATGTACACCGATGCATGAAGTTCACAAGCATACAACCATCCAAAATGCACAAGCACAAGAGCATTCCAAATTTACGAGCAAACAAGCCTTTAAGAACCTTACAAGCATATAAGCACATGCATGCTGGTACAAGAATTTCAGAAGCTTTCATTTGATGAGAAGTTAATTTAAAATTTTGTATCCGAGAAAAGCATGTCAAGGTCTTTTTTGTATTTTTTTAGGGGAAGAATCATTCTTAGTTATGATAAATAAGTGATTAGAGGAGGTCTTGACAGGACTACAACATGAGCTATGAGAAAGAATTTGAGAAACTTAGGGAGTTAGTATAGAAAATGTTGCTAGATTCGATGACCAAATGGACATAGGGATCTAATGGAATATGTGCAAGGACCTAAACTAGCCTAAGCTAGACAGGCCTGATACTGCAAAATGAGAGTTGAAAGAGGTCAAGCATGGTTGTTTGAGTACTAGGTGGATGTAAAGTTTGACTTGCATCCATTCTGAGAAGTTAAGTGACCTATGAACTATTGTCAAGTTATGTCCACTAAAGTCTTTTGAACTTCAGTAAGTAAACCCAAGGGGTGTTCCACACCTGGTAACCTAAGGCCAATATGTTTGAGAGCTATCACCCAAAACTTGTTATAAGGGTTTAGTAGAATGTCTGACAAATATGACATTGTAAAGGAAAAAAATATATTTAACCATCAAACTAATAAGGCTCTATAGTAGCCTATGGGGTGATAAGGTATTTCTCTACGGATGAAGGTTGCTTAACAAAGATACACAAAAAGAGGAGAAGATAAAGCTAAAGCTGCCAAAAGGAGACAAATACAAGAAAAACCAAAATCAAAGAAAGAAAACAAGTAAAAAGTAAGAGTATCTGCCTAAAAAGCAAAGGCCTGCTTAGGTCAAAATTTACCACATGAACCATGAATTCTCTAGTAGAAACAATGAGACACCAAGATTGTGACATCCCGACCTTTTTACCCCCAAATAATTTTTTTGTTAAAAACATAAAATGTTGAGGTGTGACGACACAACAATTCAAAAGAAGCTATGCTATCAAAAGACAATAGGGCAAACTTTTCATTATATAGTAAATTTAATGTTACACAAAATCATTTCATATTTGTCACTGATACACAAGACAAAAATGCTCCAAAACAACAATATTGATGTCTAACATAACAAGACATCAATAAGACCCAAAACATGACATGTCAGCATTATAATATACCTAAAATCTCTTTAATAAAATGTGAGTTGAGCCATCTGATCAACCTGTTGCCCCGGGTCCGCCAAATCTTGAGAAAGAAAAACAATAGATGACTTAGCCTTCACAATATGGCAACAAACCAGATAAATCCCTAACCCTCTATGGTAAGGGCTCAAATATGAGATGTAACATATGCAAAAAAATATAAAAGCACTGTCATATCATGATAGTAACCTGAAGTCACATAACTAGTCATGACAGCCCCTCACATATTACATTCACTTCATGCACATTCACATTGTTCACATTCTTTTTATTTACAATCATTTCAGTTACATTAGCTTTAGTGAATTGACCGTTCCTATAGGTGCAAACACAGACACATGCATACCATGGGTGACCTACAGTCAGGAGGCAACCCTCATGGTGGCCCGAAACGCTATGGATCTATTTACATTGCAGCAGTAAAACAATCATTCATGGACTGACTCCTTCAATCCGTGCGACACGGCAAGAACCTAATTGCCGTCAGCCTTCAAACCACCGAAAGGGGCGCAAAGATCGTTTTAGAAAACAGATGCATAAAGAAAGCTTTGTGAATAAAGAAATCTTGCAATGTATTCAACTTGAAAAACTTGTACATCACGAGATAGGTAAGAAAGGAGAATGATCTCAACTTGCTTACATAGGATGGCCGAAGCCACTTACAAGGATTCTAATGCCGACCACCCAAAACATGACACTTAGACCAGTGGAAGGATACTCCCTTACAAGTAAACAAACATAGGCAAAGGACTCAACATGAACAAAGGAAGTACATAACAAAGCAAAGCAAAAGATTATACAGACTCTTAGACACAGGGGAACATGCTCCTCCCTTCAAATCATGTGTCATCCTTGGCGCCAGCTGCTTCATTATAGGCTTTGACTTCTAGTGGGTAGCACTGCTTCATACATAATGCATACTCCCAGGTGGGTTCTACTCGCCTATCCACTTCACTTGGTACTTCTTCAGCTCCCCTAGATAGTTTGTTTTGTGTCGAATAATTTCTTCTATCTGCCGGTCCACCACTCGCTTGATCGGTGTGACTCACTGCATGATCGGGTCTCGTTCTAGGACGCTTCTGTCAGGGTCTTCCTCATCAAAATAAAAGAGCTTTAGGTTACAAACATGAAACACTGAATGCACCTTAAAGTCTGGCGACAAGTCTAGTTTGTAAGCTAGCTTCTCGATTCTATTCAGCACTGTAAAGGGTCCTTCATACTTACGGATTAATGACCTGTGTCGACCACGGAAGATGTCCGTGCGATCAGGATAAAGCTTCATGAGGACTTGACCACCCACTCAGAATTCCATTGGCCTTCGAGTCCGATCTTCAAACTTCTTCATCTTTTTGGCGGCCTTATATAAGAACACCTTAGCCAACTCCATCTATTCCTGCCAGTAGCGGACAAACTGGTAGGTAAAAGTAGGCCGTCCATTCCCTTGAGCTGCAAGGGTATGGGACATCAACGGCTTTTGCCTAGTGGCTATCTCGAATAGACTAAGTCCAAAAGACTCGCTCTTCTATAAATTGTAGCAAAATCGAACTACATCCAACAATTTCACCCAATTCTTTTGATTCGCGCTGACATAGTGTTGAATGTATTGCTCCAACAATCCGTTGATCCATTCAGTTTCACCATTAATTTGCGGGTGGAAACTTGTTGAGAATAATAAATCTGAACCCATCAAAAGAAATACTTCCCGCCAAAACTTTCTTGTGAAGCGGGCGTCACGATCACTTTCAATGCTTTTCGGCACGCCCCAGTGCTTCACTATAAGAAATAGCTCTGCGTCTTCTCTGCGAGACGTTCCTTAGAGACTAGGATAAAGGTAGCATACTTTGAGAATCTATCTACAACCACAAGGATGGAGCTGAAGCCTTCAACTTTGGGTAAGCTGACGATGAAGTCCATGAAGAGACATTCCCACAGACGTTTTGGAATAGGAAAAGGCTCCAAAAGGCTGGTAGTCTTTTTATTCGTTCCCTTGTCTTGTTGACAAATCAGACAAGTTTTGACATATGCTTCAACATCATCACGCATCTGTGGCCAGTAATAGCCATGTTCAAGGAGCACCAATGTTCACTCTTTGCTAGGATATTCTACCCACAACGAGTCATGACATTCCTTTAGCAACTCTTGCCGAAGATTGCTCTCATCTAGGTACGAACACACATCCGCCCTTTGCAATTAGAAGTCCATCACGCAACCAGAATCATCGTGTTTTTCCTGCCTTAGCTGCCACGACCAAGGGCTTGGCCATAGGGTCCTGATTTATGCCTTCTCGAATCCGCCCAAGAAGAGTACTATCAAGTTATGCTTCGGATGACGCCGTCCGGGTAGCTGCCAACTCTGCCTTCCGACTTAGCTACGACATTTGTTCTTCCTGCCTTGTATTCTAAGGCAAACTCACATTCCACAAGGAATTCCTGCCATTGGGCCTACTTCGGGCTCAACTTCTTTTGAGTCTAGAAGTAGCTTGTGGCTACGTTGTCAGTCTTCACCACAAACTGAGCTCCCAACAAATAATGCCTCTATGTTCAAAGACAATGGATAATGACCGTCATTTTACTTTCATGCACGGAGTACGTCGCTCCGCATCTTTAAGCTTTCTGCTTTCATAGGCAACCGGGTGACCATCCTGCATTAACACTCTGCCAATAGCAAAATCTGATGATCTGTCTGGACTTCAAATTTCTTCGTGTGGTCAGGTAACCCGAGCACAGGCTCCTGCGTCAGGGCCCTCTTTATATTCTCATAACCATTCAATTACACATATACATTCATTCCACACAACACAATCATAGGATCCAACAATCATGAAAGACACACTAACTTTGGCCCCAGGCAGGGATTTGCCTGGAATGCCGCCATACCTGTCGAATGCGTCGCCAAAATACCAAAAAGGCCTCTCGCTTCGAATCTTGTCACTCAAGGTCTAATCGATGTGCTCGGTTTACTTGCAAAAACAATCAAACGATAAGATTTCAAATCGTTTCATTTTAAAAATCTATACAAATACGAAAAATGATCATTGAGGCATAGGCCATCACCTCAAGAGGGTGCTGACAGGTAGTATCAGCCCATAAAGCCCTCCAATAGGTCTCTTGCCAACTCCTTGAGGTTGTGACTGATTAAACTTAAAACTTCGATCAGCCTATCACCAGTACGTTTCTTACTTGCTTTCTTAGTTGAGGCACCTTCCCAGTACTTAGGCGCCTCTCTGCACAACAACAAAAAGCCCCATGCTCACCGGGAAAGGGGCAACGAAAGCAAGAACATACTCCTTTTCACTGCGAGCAAAACCATCAAATCAGAAGCAATGAGACATAGAAATTAGAAGAGATGACATTGAAAAAGAGTGAACCCCAAAGAGAGAGAGAGATGACAATGTTGAGAAAGTCACCAATAAAAAATTTTCCTGCCCATTGAAGACCTTTTCTATGACACAGGGAGGGGGAAGGGGAGAGGCATGACAAAAAAAAACCAGAGAGAGAGAGAGAGAGAATAGCTTACCAAAAAGCAACAAATCCAGCGAAGGCAATGTTGCTGAGGAAGATGCTCTTCCAAAGGTACCCAACAATGCAGGGGTTGAATGCAGGAAACTTCTGCGTCCAAGCAAGGAAAGAGAGAGACGGGAAGAGGCAGATGCGCGCCGGCCCTCATGGGCAACATCTATCAGTTATCTTATGTTCATACCAAAACTTTTCAATATTGTAAATAATACACGTAAGTTTTCCCAACATTAATAGAAAAATATATGAGATTAACTTGTATCAAAATAATTGTTGAATCATTGAACAATTACCTTTTTGCCTTCTAAAAATTGACAAGGGAAAGAAAATAACTGTGGATACATAAGTTCACAAAAATAACTTTCTGTAATTAATAAAGAAAAAAGTCATCCTTATAACTATTATATTAAAGAAATTAACTAAATTGAGTATAATTTGGAGAGATTAATAAAAACTACTAGACTTGCACTTTCCATCTTCTTAGATCTTCTGAAAATTCTACTGATTCGAGCCCTTTTGCCTTTGAAATTTTGTGGGCATGAATTATTTACCAGAATAGCCCAGTCTCAGGTAACATCCAATCCCAAAACCATGAAATTAAATTCGGAAGATGGTCTCTAAGTTTTGGACAACCACCCGATCAAATTTCTCTACCAAGAAAAATAGAAAAAGAAAAAGGGCTAGGTAGAGACAAAAATGTGAACACTTCCGACTCACTGAGTGAACCAATTGTAGTTTGAGTTGGAGAGCGAGAATCCTTTTTTTGTAGGTGTAATGAAGCTTCTGTGGAAGGTCAGTTGCAGCTTGACTGAGCCGCCCATGGAGCCACACTTACTTGCTCAATAATGGTAAGATATGATGATATTCAGTGAATTTTTGAACGATTTGACATTTTAGGGATCTGTCCTTCAATAACCTGAGTGGACCTGTGCCAAGAGTTTCAAATAGAACGTTCGAGTAAAAAACATGCTATGTACTTCCATTTTTTTTCTTATTGTTGACTTCCCCATCTTCTCTTTTCGGTTTGGTGACAGTATTCAGGGTAATTTTCTGACATGTGGAAGTAGTTCGACTCAAGATTGTTCCCTTGCAACCCTGTCAAGCACTCATTCTTACTCAACAAATGCATCACAGGGTATGTTTTGTTAGATAGTGGCCCTGAGCCATATCCTTCATCTTGTAACTACAAGGGGACTCACTTGCTATTATGAGATTAAATAAGGAAAAACTGATAAATAAGGAAAATCGATTTCTAAATGAAAAGATTTTCTTCAATTAAGATTTAGATCAACATTTCTTTTTTGTATATTGTCAATCTCTCACAAAATATAATTGTAAGCTGGCAAATTGGGAAACCGTGGGAGGCATTCTATAAAAGCCTAACTAAACTTATACTTAAGGTTAATTGTGAGATTACCCAAGCCTGCGCCTCCCATAAGCAAACCCTAGAACAATCTATCTCTACCTCTTCTTTGTTTTTTCTCTTCTTCCTCCTCTTCCTTTTCATAGGGTGTTGTTGCTGCCTCTTCTCTTAAAGATTGGAGACGCCGTTGGTGAACAACAGATTCTGAGCCGATCACAAACGCCATTTCGCTGCGAAGTCTCATCATTGGTATCAGAGCTTCGGTTCTTTGAATTCCAGTAAGTCTGTTTAGACTTTGGTGGTGTCTGTAATGCCTATGATGAATGCAGTCTGTGCATATGCCATGCTGTCCTTTTTTGGATCATGTTTCATGAATACAAAAGCGTGCTAGCTGAAAATTAGACATGAATGCATGAAGCATGCTACTTCAAACTGTTTTTTTGAACGATCCATTGTTTTAAATATCAAATATGCTTTGTTTATAGTTGTATCTCTATATCTCTGAGTGCTAAGAAATCTGAGGTAGTTCAGTGCCTCGTAGAGCCTGCTCGATGTACAACGTTCACTGCCTTGCAGAGCATGCTCTGCTCAATATACAACAAAATGCTAAGGGAAAGAGGGAAGAGTAAGGGGCTTTACTTGGAGAAATAAGACTCTGATGCCTTCTTCTGTTGGACCCCATATAACTGTTTTTTCTCGACCTCTCTGCTCCAGCCTCCTCTATCGATAAATAGACCTTGACCTTTCAGACCAGAAGCTTAATATGGTGCCTTAGACCACTGGGTGAAACTATCAAGTTGTTTTGTCGCCCTCCCTAACCAAGGACTCACAGAGATGCATGTGAAGCCTTAGTCTGTGGTAGAACCTTCACACAAAAAAGCAGTGTTTCCTATCCAGCAAACTCATAAAAGACTTGAAAAAACCCTCTGGTGGTTGTTCTACTTTCCTTTGTTTTTTTATCTTCTTCTAGTGCATCCCAAGACCCGGCTAGAAGGCTTGAGGGCATATGGCGCAAGGTCTGCCTTCTTCCTTGCCGTGTCAAGCAGAGAAGATTCAGCAAGCTTCGGTGCTTGCCTACCTAGCTCTTGTTTTTTCCTTCGCAACGACCCAAGTCTGCTGCACAAAGATTTTTTCATAGCACCTCCTGCTTGCCGAGTGCAGTCAATCGTCTGTCTCTTGGTGGTAGGAGGGAGACGTTCTCTAGCCATCCTCCTCACAGTGGCAGGGAAGGAGACTTGTCGAGAGTCGTCACCGGCCCAGTAGCAAGGTCTACCTCACAGTGGCGGTGGAGAAAAAATCAAGCAGTGGCAGCGATGGGGCACGACGGATGAAACCCTAGCAGAGCTCTCGCAAGAGGAGAGAGAAAAATTAGTAAAAATGCAAAAAACTCAGATTGGGATGATATTTATACTTAAAATTTGAAAATTATGAATTTAGTCCACTCTTTTCATCACATTTTCAAAAAGGCTATCAACTTTTTTAAAAATTAATGACGCTATACATTTTTGCTAAAAACTTTTTCCAAAAGGGGGTTGCGAAAGTTAATTTCAGTGAAAACTCAGGATTTTATATGAATTTACATAGAGATACCCTCAGACTTATTAAATTGCTAAAAAAGGGTTCTAAAAAATTATTGAAAAAGGGCTCTAAAAATAATTTTGAAAATGAAAGAAAAAATTCATGCTCTAAAATTTGAATTCGAGATCACCTTGTTGCTAAGTGATATTTTAAAATATTATTGGAGATTTTTTGACTTGATATGCTTTATGTTGCTTTCTTTTTATTGTGCATTACTTGCCATTAAAATTAAAAAACATAGAAATGACTTCTAGAGTGGGAGCCTTAGAATTGGCCAAGACCGAGAAACTCAATGGAACTAACTTCCATGCATGAAAGTGTTACAATCATGTTGGCCGTAACTCTAGAAAGGCTTATATAGTAATCAACAAGCCCTTCCCACTTTAGGAGACAAGCCTACAGATGAGGAAAGGAGATTATATGAGGCCTTTCAGACTGATTACTTGATGGCTAAGACCATTATGTTAACATTCATACAAAATGACCAAATCAAGGTGTTTGAGGACCATACAAGTGCCGAGGAGATGTTTGATACTATCTACTCAAAGTATAACACCACTAATGTAGTGCATGTTTAGCTGCTTCTAGAACAATACGATTCATATAAGATGAAAGAGTCAGACAGAGTGGTTGACCATGTCAACAAGATGTTGGTCATAGCTAAAGACCTAGCTTTAGTAGGAATTGTCATATCTGAAAAAATGCAGATATGCACCATCTTGAATAGTCTACCACCTTTCGTGAGATATGGGTGTCAGTACATTGAGTTTCTAGTTTGACACTCTGACTTTAAAAAAATTCTCCATACAGTTAGCTATTCATTAAGAACGTTTGGCCAAGAGAAAAGATGTATCACTAAGGACTATCCAAGAAAAATCAATTAGTAGTAATGTGCCAGTAAAACCCAAAGAATTTAAAAAGAGAAACAATGGCATGGTTAAGGGCAATTTTGTAGAAACTTAGAGAACTCAAGGAATTGCAGTGAAATGCTATAAATGTAGAAAGTCTGGACACATCAATAAAAACTGCAGGACAAAATTTTCGAACAAGAAGAGGAACAATGGTCAGGACAACAACAACAACAAAAAAAATCAAGGGGACTCCAACAGAGAAGTCATTTGCATTGTGTCAGAGTGTTTGTTCACAAATGAAGATTTGGCTGGTTGGTGGGTTGATTCGGGGGCTACTCGTCACATTGCAAAGACGAAAGAAGGCTTGATGGAAGACCTGAGTCTGGAAATGTAAAAGGTCTATATGGGTAATAACTCATACTGTGATTTCATGGGAGTCGAGTCATATCGACTAAATGATGAGGGCATGAGTGTCATTCTTACTAAAGTCTTGTATGTCCCCTCTATGAGGAGGAATCTATAGTCTGTCCTCACTCTAATTGGAAAAGGTTTTGAAGCCCATTTTGTTCAAGTAAAAGTCACAGTGGGAAAACATGGAATGACTGTGTTCGAAGTGAAATATGTAAAAGAACATGGTATGTTTAAACTCAATGAAATGAATAAAGCTTTCAATTCCACTTATATTGACTATGCAATGAATGTGAGTACAAATTTATGGTATGAAAGATTAAGTCATGCATGCATCAACAAGATGAAAATTCTAGTACAACAAGGTATAATACTCGACATAGATATAAATAATTTCACAAAATGCAAAGTCGTGTTTATATGGAAAGATAGCAAGAAAACCTTCTTTGTCTGAAGTAATTCAGGTCACTGATCTATCGAAAATAATCCATACCCATATTTGTGGACCTTTTAGAGTCCAACACATAGTGGCAAATTATACTTCATAACATTTATTGCCGACTTATCAAGATTTGGTTATATTGATGTGATCAAATATAAGTCTGAAGCTCTTGATAAGTTCAATGAATATAAAACTGAAGTTGAGAGACAACTTGCATATAAGGTCTGATTAAGAAGGTGAATATACATCAAATGAATTTCTCGAATACTGTAAAGACCTTGGAATTAATAGGCAAAGAACAATGTCTAGGACACCACAACAAAATGGTATTGCTGAAAGGTGTAACATAACTCTCTTGGTAAAATCTATGTTGGTAGGAGCTCAATTACCCAAAGTGTTTTGGGATGAAGTTGTGTTAATAGTTGTGTACACAATAAATCGAGTACCTTGCAAAGCAGTCCCAACCACTCCTTATGAAAGATGGACTAGTATAAAACTAGATCTGAGACACCTCAAGAGATAGTGATCTATAAAACATGTGAAAATTCTAGATCTAAAATTGGATAAACTAGATAACAGATCAGTAAGATGTGAGTTTATTGGATATCCAAAAGTATCCAAAGGCTACATATTATATCATTCAACTATAAGGCTTATAGAAAGTAGAGATGCAGAGTTCCTAGAATGACTCAATAACAAAGACAATGATCTAGTGGAAGATCATATCGATCTATTGAATGATCTGATTTATTCAGATGATCAGTCTGGTAATGAACCGACTGGGGAACAGTTTGGTAATGAACCAACTGAGCATGATTCGTCTAAAGATCAGTCTGGTAATGAACCGACTAGAGAACAATTTGGTAATAAACCAACTGATCCAAGTACGTCATCAACTTAGACGTTGTTAGGTCATAAAAGACCTAGAGCTTCGCCTTTGTATTTGAGCTATTACTATGTATATCTTGTAGAGGAGCTATGCTATTTAGCATATATTGACGAAATGCCTGACAATCTGACATATAACGAAGTCATAAACTCGCATGAATCATCAGATTGGGTAAATGCTATGGATGAGGAAATTGAATCCATAGAAAAGAATAAAGTTTGGGAATTAGTAGATCTCTCTAATGACAGAAGGCCCATTAGGTGTAAATGAGTGCTAAAGAAAAAATATAAAGCTGACGGATCAGTTGAGAAATTTAAGGTAAGGCTGTTGGTGAAAGGTTTTTCTCAAAAGGAATGAGTTAATTATTTAGAAACCTATTCACCAGTAGCAAAGTTTGCATCAATCAGAATAATTCTGGCTATCGCAACCTTTTATGATTTGGATGTTTGTGAGATGGATGTGAAGACTATTTTTCTAAATGGTAAGTTAAAGAAAACCATATATATGACACAACCACAAGGATATGTCACCAAAGAAAGTGAAGACAATGTGTACAAGTTGAATAAATCACTTTATAGTTTGAAGCAATCACCAATACAGTGGTATTTTCCTTTCATAAGACCATTACAAAGCTTGGATATATACCAAATCAGCTAGACCATTGTGTATATGTTTAGAAAAGTGAGTCTCTTTTGTATCATATCATTATATGTCAATGACATTTTATTGACCGAAAATGATAGCGATATGATACTCAAAACAAAGACCTAGCTGAATGAGAATTTTGAAATGAATGACATGGGTGAAGCATCCTACATGCTGAGGATAAAAATCACTCGTGATAGAGACTCGAGAACTCTGAGTTTGAGCCAAGAATGATGTATTGACTATATCTTAAAGAAATTTTGAATGCATGACTACAAACCTATCGGAACTTTTATAGCTAAAGGAGCAAATTTAAGCAGGAATGACTGTCCTGGAGAATGACAACATAAATTAAATTTTTCATATGCTCAAGCTATTAGTAGCTTAATGTATCTAATGCTTTGTACTAGACTAGATATAAGATTCCTATCAGTTTGATGAGGCATTATCAAAATAATCCTGGTTGGCTGCACTAGCAAGCAGTTAATTTTTTTTTTTGGTATATTAAAAGAACAAAAAGACTAAAATTGTCATACCAAGCTAATGAACTAACTCTAGTAGACTATTCCAATGTAGATTTTGCTGGTTGTAAAGATGATAGTAAGTCCACATCTAGATACGTGTTTCTCTTTGGAGGAAGAATGATAACTTGATCCTGTAAGAAACAAGAATGTGTTACTCAGCACACACAAGAAGCAGAATATGTAGCATATAATGTTCCTACTACTTTTGCTATCTAGATGAATCAGTTCTTGAAAGACTTGAAATTAGATCTTGATTATGAACCAGTTCAACTAACTATGATAATCAGACAACAATATCAATTATGAAAATAGAGCCGTAAGTTCAAAAAGTAAATATATAATGGTGAAATACCATTATGTTCATGACATGATTTAAAAAAATGAGATCTGTGTTGACTATATGCCTACCAATGACATGGTAGATGATCCCTTAACCAAGTGAATATCTGAAGATTTGTTTACCAAGCATGTAGCTCATATAGAGGTTAAGATATATTTGAAAGGTTGCGATGGAAAGCCGTTGAAAGGAAAACCTCAGTGTAAACCTTGAACAAAATTCAAGTTATGATGAGTAAACCAATTATGGAAAATCACGTAACGAAAGTAAAAGAAAACCCCCACATAGTGAAAGCAAACTGGCTGTCTCATGGCCAAGTAGGAGATGTAGGATAGTGGCCCTAAGCTCTACCCTTCATCTCGTAACTGCAAAGGGACTCACTTGCAATTACGAGATTAAATAAAGAAAACTGATTTCTAAATGAAAAGATTTTCTTCAATTAAGATTTATATCCGCATTTCCTTTTTGTATACCATCAATCTCTCACAGAATATAACCATAAGTTGGCAAATTAGGAAACCCTGGGAGCTGGTCTATAAAAGCCTAGGTAAACTTATACTTAGGGTTAATCATGAGATTACCCAAGCCTGCACCTCCCAGAATCAAACCCTAATCTATCTCTGCTTCTTCTCTGTTTTTTCTCTTCTTCCTCCTCTTCCTTTTCACGGGGTGTTGCTGCTACCTCTTCTCGCAAAGATTGGAGGCACCATTAGTGAACAACAGATTCTGAGCCGATTATAGACGCCACTGCACTGTGAAGTCTCATCATGTTTTCCCATATTCTTTTGCTCATCTTTGTGTGCTCAATTATAAGCTTAGAATTGGGTTGAACACATGCTTTATTTTTTAAGTTTCATGTTTTTTTCCTCATTTTGCTGTATATCTTTACTTCATATTCCTAAGAGTTTTTTTGTTTAGGAAAATCAAGGAGCCACAAAGTAGCCGTTGGGTTTGGAGTTGCCCTTGGCTGTACTTGTGGAGTCACTTTTGTCTTAGCTGTCCTAGTGTGGTGGAAGAAGAAGCAGAGTAGACAATTGATCCAAGATGTTTATGGTTTGCCTCTGTTAATCTTGTGCTTTAAATTTAATCGAGATAAGCAATTTAATATGTAAGATAATTTTGACATATTGTGCCTTAAATTTCGGTTAATTTTTGAAATGTGTGTGTGTGTGTGTGTGTGTGTGTGTGTGTGTGTGTATAAGTAATTAGTAAGGTATTTATTGTGATGCAAATGCTGAGAAGATTCAGTAACTTAAAATAAGCGGTACTAAAGATGATTCTCTAACACATAATCATTTTGTTATAAAAAGCTTCAGTAACTAGGCTTTCAGTAATAATATTGGCAACACAGAGTGTGGGGCTATTCTATGAATACGTTAACTGGAGGTTATAGTGATTTTAGCAGTCAAGGTGATTCAGTGTATATGGGGCAGAAATTAGATTGTTTCGAAAATGATTCTTGTGTTTCTTATATATGAACATTGGTTTCTTGGGGGGATTAGTCAGCTAGCTTTTGGAAAGTTCGGTTTCTTTCGTCCATGGCTTGATTGGTTTGGTAAGAATAATCTGCACTTAAGCGTGAACTGTTTCAGTTGTATAGCATAACCCTAAGTATATTTGGCTAGTGACTTCATGTAGGCTGGCTTTTCTAATTGTTACTATTAGGTGGCATGTGTTTCTCCCCACTACTTTGTTAACCTGCAAAAATAATATCTACGAAGCCTTTGATGAGGAAGCTTGTTCCATGCGTTTTTCTTTGTTTTACATGGAACACCTATAACCACAGGCAATTGATAATTATATTAGGAGCTTTTATAGTGATTTTAGCAGTCAAGGTGATTCAGTGTATCTGGGGTAGAAATTAGATTGTTTTGAAAATGATTCTTGTGTATCTTATATATGAACATTGGTTTCTTCGGGGGGATTAGTCAGCTAACTTTTGGAAAGTTCGGTTTCTTTTGTCCATGGCTTGATTGGTTTGGTAAGAATAATCTGCACTTACGCATGAACTGTTTCAGTTGTATAGTATAACCTAAGTATATTTACCTAGTGACTTCATGTAGGCTGACCGTTTCTAATTGTTACTGTTAGGTGGCATGTGTTTCTCTCCATTACTTTGTTAACCTGAAAAAATAATATCTACGAAGGCTTTGATGAGGAAGCATGTTCCAAGCGTTTTTCTTCGATTTAGATGGAGCACCTATAAACACAGGCAGTTGATAATTATATTAGGAGCTTTAATTTTGGCAGAATAGGACATTTAACAGAAACATTTAGTGGACATCCAACGAGTGTCACGTCAGGAAGAGGAAATTACCATTCACACTGTATTAATTTTTCAGTATGTTATAGGTGAAACCAGCTTAGCTTACCTGCACAAACATGATGCTGAAGAAAATTTATTTCGACGTTCCACAAGCATGATGATTGGCCTACGTTGATTTTTCAGTTGTCTCAAAAGCTGTTTTCTGCATTGGGTAGGTATTTCATAATCTCTTCGTTGATCAAGTCATTCTTTTATGATTTGTTAAAAAAATTAGTTTCGAAAAAAATTAGCTTGAAAAATGGAAGCGGTTTTGTTGAAAACAATTGTGGGAACATGATTCCTACGTGGAAAAATTTATCCCAACCAACACTTGAACCCGGGCTAAAATATTCTCAAGATAAGAATGAAAGTAAAACAGGGAGATAATTTTTCTCTTTATTCCTCAAAAGATTCCTCCTCCTATCTACGAATGCATTGAACACCGTATCACATTGGTAATTGACTAATTGTTGGAGGGTTTATTTTGTGGGCCGTCATAGAGCAAACACCGCATGTGGACAGAGCGCTAATACCACCTGCTCTATAATTGCCAAAAGAAGCCAGAATCAAAATATCCGGAAAAGACAAATTCTTTTCCGAATTCAGGAAATTACAACTAACAGAACAAAGGTTTGGGTACAAAACAGGGAGAGAATTTTTCTCCTTATTCCTCAAAAGATTCCTCCTCCTATCTACGAATGCATTGAACACCGTATCACATTGGTAATTGACTAATTGTTGGAGGGTTTATTTTGTGGGCCGTCATAGAGCAAACACCGCATGTGGACAGAGCGCTAATACCACCTGCTCTATAATTGCCAACAGAAGCCAGAATCAAAATATCCGGAAAAGACAAATTCTTTTCCGAATTCAGGAAATTACAACTAACAGAACAAAAGTTTGGGTACTCCCTCCCTTGTCTTTGACCAACAAGCTGTCATCCTGGCCATACTAATTTTTCTTCCTTTTTTCCTCTCCATAACAAAGTGGTTTTTTCACAGGACAATAGCAATTTCCCTTGTTGGGTTCTCCCATTTCTGTCAAATATCACAACCAAACCACTAATGCATTTCCGTTGAATGATTATTAGAAAGAGAGGAGTCCTAAGAGATCATATCATCTGCAATACAGTTCCTTTACACACACTTACACCGACACAGAAAACTTCAGATCAGAGGGAAATGAAATGAAACAGCATGAGAAAGGAAGAGGACCAGGACCAAGCCACGTATAATGTACCGCCCTGCAGGTTCAAGTCGAAACCCCATCTCTGCTGTGCTGTCTCTCAGGCCTGAGTGGCCCAGAACTCTGCCTTCTTCACCCTTGAGACGCTTTCTAGGACTCCGATGGGCGAGACGTGTCCCCTGACAGTTACCTTCTTGGTTTCCAGGTCTATGCTAAAAGATGTGACTCCTTCAACAGCAGAAAAAGATAAGAAAACTTTTTAGATCAGTCATCAGCTTAGCCGCTGGGGAGTAAGGATAGCTGATTTACCATGTATTTGTATATATCATCCAAACAGAAAGAAGAGTTTCTCTCAGATCTGTCATCCAAGGGGGTCAGAATCATGAGAATCACTATTCCATGCTACTATGGGTGCAGTAAGGCTCTAAATTTTTTCCTACCAAAATCAGCAAGGCATCCATTTGGTACCTGCAAGTGAATGAGGTAGGGGTGCAAATGGATCTGATTGTGGGTAGAAGGATTTGCAGCTTTTTGTCGCATTAAAACCCCTAGGAATTCGGATTGATCATCTCAATTTTTAATACCTAATCTGAAATGTTCGATTAAAACTGATCATATGGTCAGAATCACCGGTTAAGGTATTCTGATGCTACAAATTCAAAACTCGATCTCCGTAGTTGAGGGTATGTGAGCGGCAAATAAGGAGGCCTGGATTTCAAGATTATCCAGTAAGTGAAACTTGGTGGGCAAGCTGGGTTTTTCTGTAGTTATTGTGAATAAATGCGTCCATTTGGTTGTCATAGTGACCACCAATATGCTAGAAAACGTGCCCTACCTGACACAATTTATAGACCCTCTGCAGAGGCAGTAAACGGTATTCATCACATCGTTTCTTGGTTATTCTTGAAGGGCGCACACACACACACACACACACACACACACACACACACACACACACACAGAGAGAGAGAGAGAGAGAGAGAGAGAGAGAGAGAGAGAGAGAGAGAGAGAGAGAGAGAGAAGACTGTCTATCGTTAGAACAGAAAGCAGAATAACACCAAACATCTTTCACCTTCCATCTTTGTTAAATGTTTCTTCACTTTTCCAGCACACCCTTGGCAGTGCAGCGAGACTCTCATGTCGACAACCTGAATCAGAAGGCCAAAATCAGCGGAAGGATAAGCATGCAGTCACTCTGGAATCGAGACTCACAAAAGATCAGTGAGTATATCTTTCAGGCTCACCTGAAACACGTCGCCCACAGTGGGGCGGACAATTTCCTGCCTTCTTCTCATTTGCTGCTGTCCAATCCTTTCGGTCCTTGGCCGCCTGAGCTGAGGCTTGTTAGCTGATGAGGGGGTGTCCAAAAGTTTTGGCTCGATCAGCCTCGAGTACTTGATGTCCAGGAGCTTGGAGCGATCGATCAACCGGCCTGGTTTCGCGACGGACTGGCGATCCGTAGCCATGCAAATTGCGGTGGCTGCCACCGAATGGCAGAAGATATCTGCCATCCTGCTTGTCTTCATACTCTTCACAGAAAAGAAGTGATTGAAGAGGCAGAAGGACGAACTAAGTATTGAACACAAGAACTACGTAACTAAATGACAGGTCATTTATTATGAGCGGCTATGCTTGTCAGGAGGCATCTGACCTCTCTCTCTCTTTCTCTCTCTCTCTCTCTCCGTTTTGGGGTGTGTTGTGCCGTGGTGGAATAAGCAAGACAAGCCGCAATGTATTGTTGAGATTTAATTAAACAACATAGGGTTCTTCTTCTAAAACTAAAGACTAGAATATAAACAAGTTGTTCCTCCGGTGTCTTGGATGGAAACAGTAGCAACTGGACTTCTTTTTTTTGTCTTCCCTTTCCAGGTTGAAGATGCAGACATAGGATCTTATCAGCTGGTGGATTAATTGTTTATACGTGTTATGGTGTTAGGTCAAGATCTGATGTTTGACATCCTTTTAAATAAGCGTTAGATTGGACTAAGACCCACATGCATGTCAGCATTGATGATATATATATATATATATATATATATATATATATATATATATATATATATGCTAGTTGTAGCTTCTTTGTTTAGATTCCATCTAGATGCGTAGGAGATTGCTTTTGCATCCACAAAAAAGGAGTAGATGCATGCATTCTAATGTTCAGTTATTCATAGAACTTAAATGAAATGAAATAAATGGAAAATTAAGCTTTCTCGGTCTGACGTTCATTATTTTCATCCTTTCAAATCGTATGCATGATAAGCATTTAAGCGTCGAAGATAAATTATTTAATATACGTTCCATTAAGGTCCTAATGACATGCCAAGTGCGTTCTTTCTCCAATGTTGCATCATCCTCACCAAGTTTTTAAAGAATAACAAAGCTAGTTTTACAGCTCGTGAAATCTAATCCAGAAGTCGGATTTTTTTTTCATTTTTCCAATGCGTTTCTCGTTCATCCATATAGTTTGATTTATGGAAAACCTTAAATTACTGAAAATGAAGTTACTGATCTAAGAGAGAGAGAGAGAGAGAGAGAGAGAGAGAGAGCAAGAGAGAGAGTATATATATATATATATATATATATATATATATATATATATATATATATATATATGTATGTATTATTACTAAAAATTAAGTTACTGATCTAAGTGCAGGGGTGGAGCCAGAAAGTTCTGGTTAAGGGGCACTAAATATAAAATTTTTAAATTTTAAGGTGCACCAAGATGTAAGTAAATTTTTTTAAAAAGTTGGGTTTGTGTGGGCAACTGCCCAAGCGTAACCCACACCTCCCTCTGCCTCTGTTTAAGAGAGAGAGAGATGATTTACAACGACTTCCACGCCTAGATCTCATAATGCAATATCTATGGAGAGAGAGTGGGAAAGAGGCGCCCGTTTCTACTACTCAGTTATTATATGTCATATGCTTTGGCTTGGTTCTTTTTGAGGTGGTTCGTCTACTAAGAATATTTGTTCTGCAACTAAATAAATGTGAAAACTAGTTTTTACATATAAAGTTTTGTGCCGAATATGAGTTTTGATATATTACTCCTAGAAAAGATATATAAGTGCGCATATAAAAATGACTTTGGGTGTCATATTTCAGAATTTATTTTCACAAAAAAAATCACACACAAAAATAAAGGACACTGTTTTTCGAAATCCGGTTTCAATTTGAGAAATAAAGATGGAATTCAGTTAGTCACATTTGTTGGAGCAAACCAATTCCCAAATTGGATTCAGGTGTCTGGCCAAATACAACTGGTTAAATTAACGACTATGCTTGAATAGGCCCTGAAATTAGGCGCTTAGAGATTGTAAGTGAGCATTAATATAAAATGTTAGGCCTATTATTAGATCTACATCATGGCTGTTACAACAATTGCTAGATGAGGTAGGCTGATTTTAGTTGTCCCGATACTCGTGACCCTTTCGAAAAACATGCCTTCGACTTAACACCATAATGTTGTCCTAATAAAATTTGACAGCTAAAATGCATTCTCACAGATGTATATACGCATCTCTATTAGTTAACCAAGGCCAACTACCATGCCAATAATGCCAAGTCGACAGGGTTCAACTCAGGTTTATGGATCATCACCAAGTTGAGGATACATCATGAGTTCGAAACACCTGGGGGTGGGAAACCTATATCGAAAACCAGACTAAGCAGGATGTGCTGCCTACTGGACCTCAGAAGCCCTGCAAAGTTTTCCACAAACTGGAAGCCTACGTACTTATGCACCGTTTCAAGAATGCTGTTAAATTCCTTTCAAAGAATATAGGTTTAAATGTCTAATCAACGTATTTAGTGCTTAATGTGGTTGGTCCCAGATAACGCAGAATCATCAACTTATGCAATTTCTCTACTCCCAAATGATGTATAGCGCTATTTTAGAGTTGAAATGAGCATAGAGCAGGTGAAAGGTCGGTTGGAACCGTCCACCTGCAACCTGCCAGATTCTCAATATTCCCGACCCTTCGACAGCTTGCAGGCGCATATAGAGCTAACTCACCTTCCTTGCATTCACCAACTTTTTAATCAGTAGAAGAATGCAATTAATTCATGGTCAACTTGGTACCATATCTCCTGTTTGATTTGGACCAATCAAGTGAAGTCCCCACTGATCCATCACGACATGGAAGAGTGGTGGATTTTTTAGCTGCCACCTTGCCCACTTGGAAAATGTGGCATTGGTTTTATCTCCTTAGGGTTCTCGCCATTTAATATTGCTTGGTCGATTGGTCCAACCGGTGGCTTTGGACAGTAATATACCAAAATACATTTTGAAGAAAAGGGAATTCGCGTACAAGTCAATATTTCTTTCATCTATGAAGGCCAGAAGGCTCAGCAGCGACCACCTTATCTTCCCCCAGTGGGAAAAAATATCAAAAGTTCCATTTCTTTGGAAGGAAAAGGTAGCTTGAGGTTTAGGCATGACGAATTTTGCGTTTTCGGTCTCAGAATTTGTGGAAACCGCCACACATTGATGACCTCATCTTTACGTTCGTCATCTAGATGATAGTGCCCAAAAATTACGGTAGGACACTGTTGTGCCTTGTGCTTAGAAACTGTTGGGAAACTTGCTACCACATGATGAAATCAAGAAATATGACTTTCGTCTAATAAAAAAGTTGACACCCAAACAAGAATCCCTTAGACGTTTAATAAAATGATTAATTTGACTTTATGTGGATCACTGTCGTTACTTATCATCTAAAGAGTAGAATTCCAAGGCTAAGCGACAAAGATGATTTATAAGATTTGATGGTACTGAGAGCCATGCTACGAAAATCGTGATTAATTTGGTTTGGTTTGGCTTAAGTTAATTTCTTGAAGCGTTTTAAATGTCTGTATAAGATCATTGTTTTATCGACCCTCTACTTGTTCTAACATGTGTTCGAGTGGGGATGAGAATCCCCAATATGCGTTGGCATTTTAAGCAATCACGTGTGCCATGAGAAATGGGCCCCAAGATCAAACTAACCTCATCCTCAGTTATCAGTTCTCCAGCACTTTTTAGCTCAATATTTGTCAAGGCTTTGAGAATTTGTTTTTTTTTTCTTTTTCATTTAACTTACATAATTATTTGTAAAATTTATCGAGTTCACCATGATGTACTAATTTAGTTCCCCTATACTTCTACATATATAACTTTCCTAAGAGGCTCTTATCATATCCATGCTTGGACTAGGCAAAGCATTAATAGATTGCCATGATAGATAGGCGCATGACATTGATATCCTTTAGGGGCTTGATGGATTGGAAATCTGAAATTGAAAAAATATTTTTGGAAATAAGTTTTCTGGAATAAAGGAATGAGAAAAATCTTTTCAATTCTCATTTTGATGTGTGTGTGATGACTGAGAAATAAATTTCCAAAAAATTATTTCTATGTTTGATAATAAGGGAACATATTTCCAATATTTTCAGAAATTTATTTTTTAGTTTGATAATAAAGAAACATATTTCCAGATTTACATAATCTTTAGATATAGTTTCTTAAATCACTAGTCTCGCTCCCTCTCTCTCTATCTCTCTCTTATATATGGGAAATTGGCGAATCCATCCCTGGGATCACTGCCAATGAACGTCAGAACAAATGCAAGTAGCATCTCTACTGGAAACAATAGGAAAGTAGTTTTGTTTCATGCAAGTAGCATATCATGTTTACGCATATTAATGTAAAGAAATGAAAGAAGCATAACTAGAAGAGGAAAGTTGATCTAACACATAAACAATCGTAAGTAGAATCAGACAAGCAAAAGCTTAGATGCCATTTCCATAACAGTAGTAATAGCTTAGATGCCATTTCCATAACAGTAGTAATATGATGCCTTTCTAAAACCAGAACCAAACAACCAAATGATCAGTCATCTGATCTGCTATTCAGGAACAAATCATGACATATTTGGCATCAAAATGATTTCAGTGGTTGTCATGTTTCTACATACAAGCCATCTCCGGCAATTTTTCCAGGATAGAAGATGTTACCTGGAAGGAGCTTCTTCTCTAAAACTTCAAGCTAAACGAACAAGGAATTATGTCTGTGGTCTTGGTAAAGATGGTGCCATTTCTGCACGTTTGTGCCACTAATTTTGAAGTTTACTCTAAAAAGATTAAGCTAGATACCATAGTCTCAGTGATCCGTTAAATTCAAGCAGCCAGGACCAAACAAGATGTCGGGTCGTAAACTCTTAAGCCTGTTCACTAATCCAAAGCAGAAGGATACAGAAGTCAACGCCGATCAGTCGATCGATCGGTTACAAAATCAACAAGGACTTGTTCAATTTGAAGAGAAGAAACTACATGAAAGGAAATCAACAAAAACAAAATACGAGAAAAGAAACTTGTGTTTTTCTTTTGCGCGTTCTTTACCCTTTCTCTTAGCAGGTCTTCCAGCTTCTTGTAGTAAGACGTCTTGGCAAACCCTCCTCCACCACCACCGCACGCACCACTTCCCCTATCATGGTGTCTGGCCTTCTTATACTCCTTGAGAAGATTTCTCCATTTATCAGTGCACATAGTTGGGGACCGAGGGATTCTCCCTCATCTTGGTGGAAATCTGCTCCCATAGGTACTTGTTGGACTTGGAGGTGTTAAACATGCCATCCATTTTCTGGTGTAGGGCGATAAGCGTGAGGATCTCTTCCTGAATCCATGTTTTGGTGCGCTTCTTCGGCTGCTTGATTTCGTGATCCTCCCCGCCGCTACTCTCAGCCAGGAAGAGCTGCTGCTGCTGCAGAGGGGAGGGCTGCATACCGTTGGCGACCACCTCCATCATCCCTTCCTCCTTGTAGAAGTCGATAGGCGACCTCTTTTCTGTTGGTTTGTATGCAGCAGAATGGTGTCTGGTGTCTACCGATCGACTTTCTTCATTGCAGCAGGTTCACCACCAGCAGCGATTGAAGCGTGCACACGCAGCACCTGTGAGCAAGAGAGGAAGAAAGAAAGAAAACAAGAAAGCAATGGATTTCCGGGTTTGCTTTTATCAGGCTCCGATTTCGGGCTATCAACATGTAACCCTAGATCAAAGAATAGCTGGGCATATATAGTGCCGCCTCATAGGTTTTCCCTTAGCCCAGCGAGCGGTTACAACGAGTGAGAGATTTTAGGAGAGAATTAATGCTTGTAACTGCAAGTGGGCCCCCTTGCAGTTACGATATGAATGATAGGGCTCAGGGCCACTATCCATATCCAACATCTCCCACTTGGCCATGAGACCGCCAGTTTGCTTCCACTATATGTGGGTTTTCTTGATCTTTAGTTACGAGGTTTTCCATAATTGGTTTGTCCATCGTAACTTAAATTTTGTTCAAGGTTTGCAGTGAGGTTTTCCTTTCAATGGTTTTCCATCGCAACCTTTCAAGTATTCAATATATTTCACATTAGTTACGAGGTTTTCTTCATGCACAAGTATTTCCATCGTAACATGTTAAAACTTAGTCCCATGTGAAACAAACTTTACATCAAAAACATCAAGAATTCTCTTGATAATAATGCTAGCAATCATGTATGCATTTGATACGTACATATATATTCTCTTCTTGTTCAACAATGAAATCAACCTGGAGACTTTTCAACCTCCTCACAAAGAGGCAAACTAGGATGTTCTTAACCTCATACGAGCTACATGCTTGACAAATAAATAATTAGGAAAACTCATGAGCGACTACAGTATGTTCCCAAAATATGGGTCTACAGTCAAAGAGGTAGTCTCTTTCTCTCGCACTTTATGCGTGCTCTGGCCAGACCCTCAACGAGGGTCCTGAAATAATATTTTTCTTCATCCTTTCCAGAGTCTGTATTGTAACTCTGTCTTACGATGCATGTACTGTCTGAACTAGCATGCTACATGCATTATTGTCTAATATCGTGTAGCATGATTTTAACATTCAAGAGCTAGACAACATATAAGAGAATGACAAGATATATATATATATGCGTAGAGACAGAGCTCATTCCAGGCATCACAGGCACCAACAAAAAATGGAATTTCACATACTGGAATCATCTACCTTGCTTTCACATGCATTTGACTCGAACTTAAAGCAACATGCAGACTGTATTCATCATAGTTATTACAAGCACCGCTGAAAGTCAGAACGGACTTACTGGTATTCGTAGAGCCTATCTCTGACGCCATTGTTGGTTTCTATGCAGCGGAATGGTGTATGGCGTCTGCCAATCGACTCTCTTCATTGCAGCAGGTTCACCACCAGCAGTGATTGAAGCGTGCACACGCAGCACCTATGAGCAAGAGAGGAAGAAAGAAAGAAAACAAGAGAGCAATGGATTTCCGAGTTTGCTTCTATAAGGCTCTGATTTAGAGCGATCAACATGTGGGGATCGATCGATTGGGTAATAATGGTTTTTGGGATAGCTGATTTGAGGGAAGCAATTGGTTCAACAAAGGGGTTTGCTCGAGGGTTTTCCAGAAGGCTCCTGAGGCACTTATTTTTGGGCTTGGACCTTGGAAGAGTTGAAAAGGAGAGCTGCCGCATTGTGGATCATCTACTTCTACTTCAGTGGATAGAGTGGCAGGAGCAGGAGAGTGAGAGGGCGAGAGAGACGATGAGGACGATGCGGCAGCGGCTGCCTGAGGACTTCGTGGCAGCAGGAAGCACACCGCAAATGAGAAAAGTGTCTTAACGGGAAAGAAAAATTACCAGAAACATATTTCCACCTCTCGCTGTGGAAATATGTTTCCGAAAAAAAAAATTGGAATTGACCTCAACGGTCATAACTATTTTTCCATGTTTGCTGGGCTGAAAAATTTTTAAAAATTTGAAAAAAAATTCTTGTTCAATAGATTTCCAGCCCATCAAATGGGCCCTTAATTTGAAGGTTTTTTATATGTCCCTCTTTTTGCAGAAAAGGTATGCATCAATAATATTTATGATCTTACATATGGACAATTCTTCTAGATCTTGTTCGTCCCCAATATGACATTTTTTTGTGCATTGACAAAAAAAATATGGCTTTCTGGGAGAGATATTATTTCAATAATTAAATAATAGGTATATGACAAATTCATACCTAACAATTTTCTATGAAGTGGTGAGAAAATATGTTGCTTACAACATAGAAAGAAATATAGAGAGAGATCTCAAACCACTTAGGTCAAGGGGAAAACTGGGCCCCTTAAGAGTGACTTGATAGGAATATATATAAAATAAATAAATTTTTTTCGTTTCAGTATGTTTTTCTAATCATGAAAAATCAATGGCTTTTGTTACTTCAAAATTTTTATATTACTAGGGAAAACAAAATTTTTCATGGAAACAGCTTGAATTAAAGCATGTTTTATGCAAACTTATTATTCAAAAACTTGTTAACACGTTTATATTTCTCAAAAATATTTTTCAATAAATATTTAGGTAGTCTAGTTTTTTCTCTTCTCTATGTTGAAATATACCCATTCTTCCCTCCCCTGTCTCTCTTTCTCTCTCTCTCTCTCTACACACACACACACACAAACACATACACACACAATTTTGATTTCCAAGGATGGATTAGTACTTAATTGAGCAATCAAAAGATTGCATTTTATATTAATTTATCGTTTATACCCCAAATGCGAGGAGTTTAAGTACCAAATTAAGGAGCATGTAATCACCTGAATATGGATCTTATTGAAATTTAGGAGAGGCATAAAAAGTTTAAATCTTCTTTGTCATACTTTTGTACCGACATCTCACATGCCACTTCATTCTTCATACACACGATACAGCTTCTCCTTGTAATATATTTTAGAACAAATTTATATATTTGCATCATCATCGTTGTCATTGCTGGAACCGTGGTCAGTGGACATCTTCATTGTCTTTAGCATCATCATTGTGATAATCTTTGTTATTACTACCAGTTGTCACTCTCCAGCTTTCATTTGGTTTCATCTCTCTGCCCCTAATTGAAATTCTTTCTTCACTTTCTTCCTCCTTTCTTTTATTTCTTTCCTCCCTATAACATGAAAGAGAAATGTAGGAGAAATAAAGGATACCACATGATGCCCTTCTATTGTTATGAGCATGATGACTTCTACTCATTTGGTAAAATAGTCTATTGTAGCAAGAAAATACTTATGGACATTAGAAGCTGCAAGAGATACAGGTCTGACTACATCCCCTAAACCAGCCAAAACCGAAGCAGCTGATGATGAGGAACCAGCTCTTAATGAAGATGATGATGACGATGATGATTTGGATGATCTTGATCAAGGAGATGAAGAACCTAGCATAAATCATTTGGTCTTAGCACAATTTGAAAAGGTTCTGGTGACTTTTCTTTTTATTTAGTTGTTTGCAATTTTGCATTAATGGGTAAATCTTTATCAGTTATCAAGTCCCTCTGCAGTTCTAAACTTGTTTAGGAAATATTATTTCATTAGTTATTTATTGTGTTCATGGCCATAAACATGTATGTACCCCATTATCAAATTTCTCTGTCCATATCATTACTCTCATACTACAAGTTTTTCTTCTCAGGAAAAGAAAAATGAGCTCTTCTCATTGCTTCTGAAAACCAAATTTTTGGAGTGTGTATTCTATTTTGAATAGTCTACCTGTGGCTTTGAGGGGGCTTTTGATTTTATTCTTTTGGACTTGCAACAGGTGAACAGAACTAAGAGCAGATGGAAATGTATACTTAAAGATGGCATAATGCGCTTGAATGGCCAGGGAGATGCTACGGAATGCAAGTGAGAGGTTGATGCATGGATCATTGGAGTATGCAGTTGACATTCTTTACATCTTTTGATAAATTGGTAACAATCTTTTTGCATAGTAGGCCAGTAATATCATGCTCAAATTATGGGGCTTTCCACCCCCTTTTACCTTGGATAATAAAAGAACATTATATTTTGTAAAACTGCCCATTGTAAAAAGGCTGATATAAAGATTAGATGAAGCCATGGACAAAACCCTTGACACTTTGATGACTAGAACTTTTCAAAAATGTTACAATTCATAATTGATCAGTCCTTTTGAAAAGATATAGGAGGTCTTTTATGACAATCTCAACCTAAGTCTGGTTCATGTGATTGAAAACCAGGTTGAAGACACTAAGTTAAGAGGGAATAATTGGTCAGATTCCCAAATGATCTGCCTATCCCAAGACAGGAAAAATATGGACAGTTTGTCACACTCAGCATAATTGAACTATGTTTCAGGAGTTTCATCCATTCCAAAACGGCCTGATGGTTTGGTAATGAAATGACAGACACCTTTTAAGACCAAGAGGATTGGTTAGTTTCTTATATGCCTAGGAAGCCTCGAAACATAACAAGAGATGTCAAGTTTTGACTTTGAAATAGTTCAAAATGATCAATTTAACTTATAAGCTTGAGTGCTTGTGTTGTGCATATAACATGCCTTTCGTTTATCCATAGTACCGTACAAGCATCAAGATTCATTTCGCGTTGATGCCATCGAATCTCTATAAGGGATATCATTTTATTTCCAAAATATGAACATAAAGGAATCACCTCAACATCATAGGTAATCAAAAAGAGGAAAAGATATTGACCCCATAATTGCACATCCACGAAAGATTGCCACATTCAATTCCTACGAGTTCAACCTTCATGCGCTTCATCTCTTGGCAGACACCTTTTGGCCTTTTTTTGCTTTTTCTTTTACGTTCGACTTTTTGCCTTTTGATTTTTTTTCTTTCTTTAGATTGTTCTTTTCATGCTAACCTCACCTTTGAGGGAATACATCACCACCCCAAGGGCTACTATGAAGCTCCACCGTTTGGTGGATATCTGTAGCTTTATCACGTGTCCCACCCATTTTAACTTATGGGTGTTCGACGAGCTAATGGTTCATAAGTCATTATCTTCATAGACACAGAGGAACGACTACACAGGCCCTGAGCCCATGTCTCAACTCTCATTTTTCTACCTACCAATATCTTATAGAGCATTATGGCTTCTCTCTCGAGATATTTTCCCCCTAAATCCTTGTAGATGCTTAATCACCAATGTCAATAGCATTTTCTAGTCTTGACTTCCTCAGCTTCCTAAGATTTTTCTTTATTGCACATATCTAGCATTTTTCATTTTTCCTCTTCCATTGATTGGTAATAAAAACTTGAAATTTTCTCCTTTCACTCGGGGAGGTACTAAAGATAAATCAAATGCATAATATTGTCTAAGAAGACAATTTTAAAAATTTTTTAATGAAAATTTAAAATTTTCTCTTTTACAAAAGTTTTTGACATCAAACGTAATGTCACAAAGAAGAAGGAAGTATACTCCCTAAAGAGAGGGTGAATGCAAAACAAGATGGGTTGGTTCATAGATGAATGAACTTCACCAACTCCCCCATAAAAGTAAAGCACTTTACAAAAAAGGTTGATCTAAGGGTGACCAGTTTCCATAATACTGGGTCATCAACTAAGTGAAAATTTTGCAAAATGGTTTGAGTTAAGCTCTTCTCTTTTCTCAAAGGAAGCCTAGGATAAACCAATCATTCGCAGCAGAATTTATAAAATCATTGGGTAAATGATAAAGGCAACTACGAGTTTTGGCTCTGTTAGATTTAGAATGTAAGTCTATCCACAAAAGTTTTGATTAGTTTTGTGTTCTCGTTACACAAGGACTTTGTGAAACGATGATTTTGCAAAAGGATAACAACACAAGGGACAAGTTTTCTTCAAAGTCTCTTCATAAAAATAGAGCCTTGTGGAAGACAAAATTCCCCAAATTCTCATGTTTTAAGGTATCCTTGCGTAGGGTTTGATCATTGATTACCAAGAAAAAATGTCTACACCATAAAACTCACTCTTCTAGCAAACTAAAAGGCCACTTTAAAGATAGAGTTGGATTGAATTGAATGGGTTGAAATGCTTTTAATCAAAACTCATGTTCAGGATCAAATGGAACAAAAGCGTCCCCAAGATTTCTCTACCAAGCATATACCTAGAAAGGTCCTAAGAACATGATTCAAATTATGGTTTTCCTATCTAAAAATACAATCAAAGGGTATGACAAACCATAGACCACACCCCTAGCTAGATAGCACAGAAAGGCTTGGCTAAGATACAACCTTCTTGGTAATAACACCAAAAAACAAAAGGCATAAATAAAAGCAAAACCACCATTTTTATGTCCTAAAATGAGAAAATCTAGAACCTGCTATAGACCACTACTTAATGAACTCCTGCTATATCTTAAAAAATAACAAAGCAAAACAAGTTGATGGAGGATACCAGTAACCTCATTGAGCATGTATATATACAGAGAGAAAGAAAGAGATGACCAGAATGGCTTGGGCACCAAGAGCCAAGGCTTTGAACATGTCTGTCCCACGCCTAATTCCTCCATCAAGTAGAACAAGAACTTTACCAGCGACAACTTGAACAACCTGTGCTACAAATAGGAAGACCAATGGGAAGGGGAATCATGCATCTCTCACATGTGTCAACAGCTTATCAGGGGAACGACAAAAAGGATAAAAATTTTCTTGCACTCCATTTTCAGAAGGAAAAAAGAATTGTTTCATTTAAATGAAAAAGAAAAAAAACAAAAGAAATAATTTCTTCCATTATTTCACAACCATGGTGAAGCGTGACAGCATTCACAGGGTCGGGTAAGTACGTTACACACTCCCACACAGTTCAGTAAAATAGCAAGTTATGGTGGGGAATCAATAGGTTTCACCCCTCTTAAAGGAGGATATCCTTGATCTCATCAACAAGCACACACACTACGGGGCACTCAAAATCTGGTTATGCTTGAAGGCCCAATGCTTAGTTGCAGAACTCAACAACTTTCTTGTGACGATAGAGCACTATTGCAAAGAAAGGACATTCGTCGTACGGTCAAGCCAAAACAGAACTAGGATCTGAGGGTAAAGATGATATAGTAAATTCAAGTGTTGGTCAAACTAGTGCTGCCATCATCAAGTTCATGCCTTAGAAGTTTGATAGTGGTGAAGGTCATCCCATCTTGTGGTTGATATCCATAGAGTTGAGGCCTATCGAATGGACTAAACCTTCTAAGGTGCCTAGCTGTGAAACTAAAAAGGTGTTATTGGATGATATAGGGATTCTTATGGTCAATGATCTGATCTTAGATATAGAAGTTTGGGTTGCCTACACTCAAGAGAATCTTGAGATTTTTTAGAATATTGGAAGCTCCTCGTGGTGGAGTATTGGGTTGCTTGGCTCCTTGCCACCAGCAACGCTAGTGGAAGAAATACTTATCAAAGATTTATCCATATGGAGGATGTTTCCAAAAAATAGATCAATGGCTTTAGTATGACTCTGCGCAGCTGCCAAATGATGGTTCAATCATGTTCTATACTTAGTGTCATCCTTGATGGCTGGCCCCCAACAAACTCAAAATGCCTGGACACCGAACCTGTTTTGATGTGTTTCAAATCATTGGCCGATGCTGTCTGAGACTGAGTTAATGGGATACTTGGATGAACATAACAAATTACCTCGAGATGGTTAAGATGCTTATGTCACCATGGGAAAACACATGCATGAGCTAGAAATAGCAGAGCACATTCATGGGAAAATTTCTACAGATTATCAGCTTCACTCCTCAAGGAGGGACACATGCTTTACTAGGCTAGGTACCATCCCTACTGTAGTGAAATCTTGGAGTTCTAATTGCATGATATAAATTGATGGAAGTAGCATCAAGGCCATTGGATCCACAAGTGAATCCTCAAACATCAATAATGACCTATGGCTATACTCATGTGCACATGGCAAACCAATCATTGAATACTATGATGGAACCAAACCTGCACATTATGTACAAGGCAGCTTGTTACAACCACCAACATTAGGGGTATGCAACACCGCCTCCATAACTGTGGGATATATTTCCTTTCGGGGTAATGGAAAACCATTTCCATATAAGTCCTATTGTGTTGGCAAAGAGATCTTGACCCTAATCTACATGGGATTGAGTGATGGACTGCTGAATGCTGATCATGACAAGTTTTACCTTGGAGGTAGACTGACATACACCTAAAGACACCTCCCTATGAGGGCTACATACACCGTCAATACTCTTAGCTAGTGGTCATAATTTTTCAAGTACATCTACCCTTCACATTCATTCAATTTCATCATGCCCAAGGCAATGAACACGAAAAATATTGTAATATTCACATCAATCAAACATATCAATCACATCTTACAAAATTTAGCCGAATCGCAGAGGGTAGTCTCAATATGTGATTGGCTCGTAGCTATTCTACACAATTATCATTATATGATACTTTCTAAGGCACAATCATGGTCACGAAGTTACTCGAGCCAATAGCCTGCTCAATTTTCTCTAAGCAATTATAATTGCTAGCATGCACATGCAATTGTGTAGTAATTTTAAAACAACACTAATCTCATAATCATTCAATTACATACGTATGTTCATTCTGCAGAAACACAATCATAGGATCCAATGATCATGAATGGCACACATTCTAACTTTGGTCCCAGGCAGTGATTTACCTGGAATGCCACCATACCTGCTGCACACGTTGCCAAAATACCCAAACACCTCGAGTTTCAGATATTGTTGCTCAAGGTCAACTCAAGGTGCCCGGTGTACCTGCAAAAACAATCAAGCGATAAGATTTCTACTCGTTTCTTCCCAACTCATTGAGGTTGTGACCAAACGATTAAACTCAAAACTTCGATTCAACCTATCACCAGTACATTTTTCACTTCTTTCTTAGTTGAGGCATTTTTCTAGAACTTACACTTCCCAACATACATACTCTTTCCCAACCAACAATGCAATATGAACATCAACAATACCATGCTCCATGAGTTCACAAAAAAGGGTTCTACACCTTCTCCATAACATCAAAATCTCTATCATGTTTCCTAACCGCTTGCAAAATTAACCCATCATACTAAAAAAATTATTATATACATAGATTCTTGTCCCTCTAAAATAGTCCCGGGCCTTCCTCAATATAGTAAAGTCTTGAATGTGCATTCAAAATCATCCAATCTTGAATCTATCATGCTAAAATAATAATTATACATGCATAACAAAAAACATTAGACAACTTAGCCTCAATTAGCCTCACTCACCCCACTCTTAGTGTCCTAACTGCTATAATGCTCCCAGCAGCCACACCAACCACCCGACTAAGCACCAACTCTGAAGATTATTTGTTGTCATTGCCTCCAACCCTTTCAATTCACTGGTATGAGGGAAAAGACGCATTCCCATGCTGCAATCCAACCAACCATAGACAATTAGAGTAAGAATGAGTGAAAGGGACATCAAGAGATAGTATTATCACCCCAAATTTTTCAAAAAACGGGGCTATTAAAATTTTGGGTCTATTATTTTTAAAATGAATTTTAAATCCAAGTTTAGATTCAAATCTAGCATTTCAAACTCAAAATCCAATTATCAAATCCGAATTAGATCCAAAATCCAATCCCAAAGCTCTACCCTTTTGAATTCGAATTTCGAAATTTGGCTCCAAAGCTCTTCTCTTTAATTCAAATCTTGAATTCGAATTTCGAAATTTGGCTCCAAAGCTCTTATCTCTTTAATTCAAATCTTGAATTTAAATTTTAAATTTTGGCTCCAAAATCTCTATAAATACCCCATAATCTTCTCTCTTGAGGGAGGCCAACCATGGTGGAATCTCCTGTGCTTCCTCACTTGAAATTCCAAATTTTCATTTGCTCTCTCTTTCCATTTCTCTCTTCTTCTCCAACTTGGATCAAGTTTCATCAAGCAACAACTCTTCAAGGGAGCATCAAAGATCTTTTGGAGGCTTCATCTTCAACATCTTGGGTGCTTCATTCAAGGTAAATTCAAGATCATACAAGAGAGGGCTCATTTGCTTCTTGTCCCTCTAAAATAGTCTCGGACCTTCCTCAATATAGTAAAGTCTCGAATGTGCATTCTAAATCATCCAATCTTGAATCTATCATGCTAAAATAATAATTATACATGCATAACAAAAAACATTAGACAACATAGCCTCACTTAGCCTCGCTCACCCCACTCTTAGTGTCCTAACTGCTATAATGCTCCCAGCAGCCACACCAACCACCCGACTAAGCACCAACTCTGAAGATTATTTGTTGTCATTGCCTCCAACCCTTTCAATTCACTGGTATGAGGGGAAAGATGCATTCCCATGCTGCAATCCAACCAACCATAGACAATTAGAGTAAGAATGAGTGAAAGGGACATCAAGAGATAGTGTTATCACCCCAAAGTTTTTAAAAAACGGGGCTATTAAAATTTTGGGTCTATTATTTTTAAAATGAATTTTAAATCCAAGTTTAGATCCAAATCTAGCATTTCAAACTCAAAATCTAATTATCAAATCCAAATTAGATCCAAAATCCAATCCCAAAGCTCTACCCTTTTGAATTCGAATTTCGAAATTTGGCTCCAAAGCTCTTATCTCTTTAATTCAAATCTTGAATTCGAATTTCAAAATTTGGCTCCAAAGCTCTTATCTCTTTAATTCAAATCTTGAATTTGAATTTTAAATTTTGGCTCCAAAATCTCTATAAATACCCCATAATCTTCTCTCTTGAGGGAGGCCAACCATGGTGGAATCTCTTGTGTTTCCTCACTTGAAATTCTAAATTTTCATTTGCTCTCTCTTTCCATTTCTCTCTTCTTCTCCAACTTGGAGCAAGTTTCATCAAGCAACAACTCTTCAAGGGAGCATCAAAGATCTCTTGGAGGCTTCATCTTCAACATCTTGGGAGCTTCATTCAAGGTAAATCCAAGATCATACAAGAGAGGGCTCATTTCCAATATCAATCACATTCGAGGTATGTAATCTTCCTCTATTTCTATTTTCATTTTCTCTTCTTTCCATGGCTCATTTTAATTATTATTCATATCCGAGATATGAAAATATCTATTTTCATTTCCTCCTTTTCTCTCATCTTCTTCTCCCCATGGCCATATGAGATAGCCCTCAATCTCTATTTTAAGAGTCAAGAGGCTATGCTCGAGTGCACCGGGAACATAAGAAGATGAGATGATCTTTCATTTTCTTCATGCAATCTTTCCTTTTCATATCTTCATTTTCCTCTTGTCATGCCCGCATGGCCATGCAAGATAGCTCAAATGATCTGGAATCAAGAGCTACTCTTCTTTAGTGCACCGAGAGTATGAGCAAGACGAAACAAAATCCATAACTTCATTCATCTCCAAAAAATATACTTGATATATTGTCTTCATTCATCATTCATGCTTGAAATGATGCTCATGCATGATATTTTAATCTTCCATTTATATGAGTCAATGCACGATGAGAGTGAGTGTTTGGGGTTGGGATTTCTTCTTGCGATTTTTGAGGTTGGGGCTTGTCTAACCCGAGAAGACCCTTACGAATATGTACATGTTAATATGCATTTGCATGACATTTTGCGCTAGTTTCTTTCCTAATCACCCCATTAGGAATCCTAATGAGTGCCTCGTTATATTGCTTGATTTTCTTTCATACCCAACGGTGGAAGAAATATATCCCTTGTGGCAAACCAAATCATGACATTTTATGTTTCTATATAAATCATATTTTCCAAAACATTTCAAAAGAAACCTTCTAATGTGGCCTTGGAGACTTAGCTTAGGCTCTTGCAAGAGTCGAAGCTCCCTTCCGGCCTATATCAAAAAATGAAGTCGGTTATTTTCAATTCATTTCTTAATTTTAATACTCATGAAGGCATATGCGTATATACATGTTATATACGTATGTGTGCACATGAATATCTTTCTTTGTCATTCTGTTTTTATGATTTAACACATCCTTTTACAAACTCTCATACATGTATATATAAATATATATATGTGTATTCCATTTTAAATCTCTCTCTCTTTCTAAAATGATATTCTCTTCTCTATTTGATTTAAGCTTCATTTTCACAAAATTTCATATACATATCTATACATATATACATATGTATATATAAATATGTATATGAATACGTATCTCTCTTCCTTTTAAATCTTTGATTTTATGATTTTCAAGATCTCTTTCTCTCTCTCTTTCTCTCTTGGGATCAGGTCTTTCATCTTTTCCATTCTTTCAATATTTTTCATTATCATTTAAGATCTTAATTTTTCATTTGCCGACTTCATTAAGACCACAAACCAAGTAATGACCCAATATTGGATCCACACTTGATGGTCTACAATCCCTAATCCATTTTCAAAACATTTCCTTCATATGTATGATATTTATAAAAATAAAAATCTTAGATGTATGTTATGGTAGGAATGCCATTAGATGAATGTTGTGGTAGGAATGAATGATTTCCCTTTCAATCATATAGGATCAATGTATCCATTCATTTTCACTTCCACTCAATATCACAAATGAACACATTCACATCTCTAAAAGAACTTAAGCAAGATAAGATGAAACTCTAACTAGGTGGTAACCAAATTAGAGCAAAATCTCAAGTCTACTTAAAGTCTTAAGAGAACACTAAAATGATTTCAAAATGACTTTTCAAGCTTTCCAATGATATTCACAAGAATTTCTTTCTAGCTTTCCCAAAACATTTTACATTCTCAAGCAACTCTTCAAAAACCTTTTCAAAAGTTTGAAACATCAAACTTTCAATATTTTTGTACACCGCATATAGAATCAAAAAGATGTTTAAGTTAAAACAAAATGCATCAATGGTAAACATAGCCCTTTGGGTTGATTACCCCCGGTAAAGGCGCCGGAAACGGTCAATCCTCGTACCGACGGGCGAGTCCCTTTCTTTCTTATTCAAAACAAAACCTCATTTTTCTAGAGCACTCCAAAACCAATGAAAATTTTGGGATGCAAACAGATAGGTTTGCCGTTAGAAGAGGGCGTCTGATTGTGAGGGAGGTGGTTTGGCTGATTATGACACACACATGGTTTAGGGAGAGACAACAATTGGGCGTAGGGAAAAAGACAGGCGAGACAGAGAATGCCAAGAGACATGTGATGGTGAGAGTGAGAGACGCTGAGAGTGAGGAAAGGCTGGCGGGATAGAGAGTGTGAGTAGAGAGCTACGCGAGCATGAGAGGAGACTCAAAAAACAGAGAGGGAGACTGCCGACAAGAGGATGAGAGAGGACATGATAGGGTGTGAGGGAGAGATGCCACACATGGGTGGGAGTGACGGACCTTGGAAGATGAAGACGAAGGAGGGAGAAAGTGTGGGACAGATCTGGTGGGTAAGAATGCAGAGAGAGATGTGAGAGTGACTAACAAGGGAATGAGAGCTTGTGGGAGAGAGAGGGACTATAGATAGAACTCAGATAGAGGGGAAACAAACAAAAAATGGCAATACGGAGTGGAGTACCGGTGCGACAGAGGGCGAGAAGATAGAGAAGATAGAAGAGACAGGGAGAGAGTGCGAGCAGAGAAAGTGTGAGCAGAAGAGAGGGAGATAGAAGAGAACAACGAGTGGTAGAGGGATAGAAATGCGGTAGTGGGTGAGGAAGGAGGAAACCGAAAAAAAAAAGAGAGAGATCGACAAGGCTCACCTGTGCACCGCCACCGCTGCCCTTCACCTCTGTTGCCGCTACCCTTCGTCCACCTCTTGCTTCTTTGTGTCGACTTCACACTCGCACGATGAGAGAGTGATGAAGAGGAGTATGAGGAAGAATAACCTCGTGGCGGGCTTCCTCTTTGCGCATGAGCTTAGGTCTGGGTCTGGACGTTGATCCTGCCCATCTTGCCCAAAAACACTAAATGATACATCCTTTCCTCATTAAATAAAATTTCGTCCTTGAAATATAGATCATACCTCAATGCAAGAACTGGTGTGGATACTTCTTTTACATATCAACCTCGAGTTCCCATGTGCTATCCTTCAACCCATGGTGTTGTCATTCCACTTTTACTAGAGAAATTCTCTTAGTGCAAAGTACTTTCTTTCTTTGATCCCATATTCTAATAGCCTTTTCTTCTATTGTCAAATCATCTTGCACTTGGATACCTTGAAACTCAATCACATGAGTAGAATCTGGCACATACTTTTGAAACATAAAAACATGAAAAACGTCATAAACATATCTCAAAGTAGGTGGTAATGCCAATTTGTACGCCACCTCTCTGACCTTTTCTAATATCTCAAAAGGTCCATTGAACCTCAGACTCAATTTTCCCTTAAAACTGAATCGAAAAACACCTTTAGTAGGAGAAATTTTCAAGAACACATGATCACCAACTTCAAAATCCAATTCTCTACATCGAATGTCGGTATAACTCTTCTGTCTACTCTGGGTCCTCAATAACTTTTTCTTTATCAATTATACTTGGTCGGTGTAATGCTGCAATACCAAAGGGTTTTTGACCTTGCCATCACCCAATTCAATCCAACAAATTGGTGATCTTCATGGCCTCCAATACAAGGCCTCAACAGGTACCATTCTGTTACTAGAGGGATAACTGTTATTATATGCAAATTCTACCAAATTCACATGTTTATCCCTTTTTCACTGTCAGTCTAAAACACATGCATGTAACATGTCCAATAAGGTCTAGATGGTCCTCTCAGATTGTCCATCAGTATGGAGGTGGAACGCTATGCTCAACTTAAACTTGGTACTCAATACCTTTTGCAATTTTTCCCAAAACCTAGAGGAAAAACATGATCTCAATCTGCAATAATAAACTTTAATACTCTATGCAACCCACTATCTCGCCAATATATAACTCTGCAATACTTTTCAATGACTAACTGATTCTGATTGAGAGAAAATGAGCGGACTTTGCAAGTTGGTCAACAATCATCCATATGGCATCATGTTGTCTCTTGGTCTGAGGCAAACCAACCACGAAATCCATCATGATGTCTCCCCATTTCCACACTAGAATGTTTATTCTCTACAACTACTCTCCTAGCCGTTGATATTCTGTTTTGACCTGCTAGCAAGCTAAGCATTTTGCCACATATTCTATAATTTCGTGCTTCATTCCAGACCACCAATAATTTCATTTCATATCCTGAAACATCTTTGCACTGCCAGGGTGCATGGAAAATTTAGATTTGTGAGCTTCATCAAGCAACTGACACTTCACTCCTTCATCTCTAGGGACCCACAATCTTTGTCAAAAGCATAATGAATTATCTTCATCTTGATACCAAGAAGAATCTGCCTTCTTACTTTCTTCCACATTTTTAGCAATATTAAGATCCTCCTTTTGCTTCAATATAAGCTTCTAACACAAGATATTGTATCAAGGCAGTCACTGTTGCTTTGTTCTCATCACATAAGTAAGGCTGTCATGCTATCATGTCTTGCAACAATGTCTAAGAGTGATTCATCATATTGTGTATCATTGCCTTAACATGTCTGCTTAAAGCATCAGCCACCACATAGAACTTGCAAAAGGAAAACAACAAAAGGCTTAGCCTTCACAGTATGACAACAAACCAAATAAGTCCCTAACCCTCTAAGGTAAGGTGTCAAATCTGAGATGTTGTGAAAAACATAAACACTATCATATCATGATAGTAGCCTAAAGTCACATAACTTGTCATGGCAGCCCCTCTCACCTATTCCATAACATGTTGAGACCACTCAATGAACACAATTAACACATTCGATTGTCACATTCACTTCATGCATATTTACATTATTCACATTCTTTTAATTTACAATCATTCCATTTACATTAGCTTTAGTAAATTGATAGTTCCTGTGGGTGCAAATACAAGCACATGCACACCACGGGTGACCTACAGTCGAGAGACAACCTCCATGGTGGGCTGAAACGATACAGATCCATTCATGCTGCAGCAGTAGAGCAATCAAACATGGATGTGTGAATTTCAAGGAGAGTTGCTCAGCTTCTCTAGGACACCAGGTTGGTAAGGTGGGAGTCCAATTCTCCAAAAACAACACACAATGATATCTTGGGTCCTTGCACTGCCCTTGCTCCGAGCATACGAGACCAGTGGCAAGGGTGGGACATCTTCCAAGCACATTGCCATAACCCACTGGCCTCACTTCAATTATTCTTTCTTATCATTATGAGAATACAATCACAAAATGACCAGCTAGCACACGAGGTTGGTTCACTTCGTGAGTGCATTCACACTATAAGACACTTCACTACGAGGGCTACACATCTAGTCGATACTCTTACTAGCCGTCGTAACTTTACGGGTACATCTACCTTTCAAATTCATTCAATTCCATCATGTCCACAGCAATGCATACAAAACATGTCGCAATATTCACATCAATTAAACATATCACTCACATCTTACAAAATTTACCCGAACCATGGAGAGTAGTCTTGATCCATGATTGGCTCGTAGTTGTCCTATGCAATTATCATTTTAGGATACTTTCTAATGCACAATTGAGGTCAAGGAGATACTCGACTCGATACCCCACCTTATCAATCCTAAGCAGTTATAATTGCTAGCATGCACATGCAATTGTGTAATAATTTTAAAAATAAAACCAACCTCATAATCATTCAATCATAGACATACATTCATTCAACACAACACAATCATAGGATCCAACAATCCTGAAAAAGAACGCATTTTAACTTTGGCCTTAGGTAGGGATTTTCCTAGAATGCCTCCATACCTATTGCGCATCACCAAAATATTCAATATACCACGAGCTTCAAATCTTATCACTCAAGATCTACTCGATGTGCCCAGTGTACCTGCAAAGATAATCAAGCGATAAATTTTCTACTTGCTTCTCTTTACATTCTATACAAGTATAAAATATTATCATTGAGGCATAGGTCATCACCTCAAGAGGGTGCCGACAAGTAGTATCGGCCCATAAAGCCCTCCAATAGGTCTCTTTCCAACTCCTTGAGGTTGTGACCAAATGATTAAACTCAAAACTTCGATTCAACCTATCACCAGTATGTTCATCACTTGCTCTCTTAGTCGATGCGTCTTCCCAACATACATACTATTTCCCAACAAGCAACGTGATACGCACATCAACAATAGCATACGTCACGAGTTTGCTAAAACGGTTCTAAACCTTCTCAACAACATGAAATCTCTACCATGCTTACTAACCTCTTCAAAATCAACCCATCATGATAAAAAAATAATTACATAGAGAGTTCCTCATCCCTCTAAAATAGTCCTAGACCTTTCTCAATGTAGTAAAGGGTTGAACATGCATTTTAAATCATCCAATCTTGAATCTAGCATGCTCAAATAATAATTAAATAGTAAAGTATTGAACATGCATTTTAAATCATCCAATCTCGAATCTAGTATGCTCAAATAATAATTATATGTTTACTAATAGAAAACACTAGATAATTTAGGCTCAATTAAGGCTTGTTCACCCAACTCTTAGAGTCCAAATTGGTGTAGTGCTCCCGTAGCCACACCAACCGCTCGAATAAGCACCAATGCCAAAGATTGCTTGTTGTCATTGCCTCCAACCCTTTCAATTAACTAGTATGAGGGGAAGACGCACCCCCAAGCTGCAATCCAACCAACAGTAGACAATTAGAGTAAGAATGAGTGAAAGAGACATCAAGAGATAAATCTGCCGTTAGAAGAGGACATCCACTTGTGAGGGAGCTGGTTCGGCTGATTACGACACATGCACGGTTTGGGGAGAGAAAGCAATCAGGTGTGGGGAGAAAGACAGGTGAGAGTGAGAATGCCAAGAGCCATGCGTCAGTGACAGTGAGAGTGAGAGATGTTGAGAGTGAGGAAAGGCTGGTGAATAGACAGTGTGAGCACAGAGCTATGCGAGCAGGAGAGGAGACTCAAAACAAAGAGGGAGACTGAAGATGAGAGGGCGAGAGAGGATATGAGAGGGTGTGAGCGAGAGATGCCGCACACGGGTGAGTGAGACAGAAATGGAGAGACGACGACGAAGGAGGGAGAGAGTGCGGGACAGAGCTAGCGGGAGAGAATGCAGAGAGAAATGTGAGAGTGACTAACGAGGGAGTGAGAGGGACTGAACAAAGAACTCAAACAAAGAGGAAACAAACAGAAAATGGCAAGGGGGAGAGGAGTACTGGTCCGATAGAGGGCGAGAAGACGAAGAAGACAGAAGAGACAATGAGAGATCGGCGGGCACTGCCCTTCTTTTTCCTCTTGTTTCTTTGTGTCGTGTGAACCAGCAAGAAATGCGCGAACTAGCGAGAGAACGAACAGTTAGAGATTCAGCGTCGAGCTCCTCTTCACGCAATGGCATTTGGGTTTGGGTCTGGACCCCAATCCAATGCAAACTGCAAGACATTGACCATTACATCCTACCTTCCTTAAATAAAATTTTGTCATGAAAATTTAGATCATACCTCAATGTGACAACAATTGTGGATACTTCTTTCGCATATCATCATTGAGTTCCCATATGCTCTCCTTTAGCCCATGGTGTTGCCATAACACTTTCACTAAAGAAATTCTCTTAGTGTGAAGCACTTGTTCTCTTTGATCCACAATTCTAATAGACTTTTCTTCCATAGTTAAATTATCTTGCACCTAAATACCTTGAAAGTCAATCACGTGTAGGATTTGGTGTATACTTTTGAAGAATTAAATCATGGAAAACATCATGAACATTACTCAAATTAGTTGGTAGTGTCATTCTATATGCCACTTCTTTGACCTTCTCTAATATCTCAAAAGGTCCAATGAACCTCGGGCTCAATTTTCCCGTAATAGCAAATAGAAAAATGTCTTTAGTAGCTGAAAATTTCAAAAACACATGATCACCGACCTCAAAAGCTAATTCTCTATGTCGAACATCGACATAACTCTTCTTTCTACTCTAAGCCGTCAATAAATTTTTTCTTAACAATTGTACTTGGTCGGTGTAAGATTGCTATACCAAATGGTTTTCGATCTTTCCATCACTCAGTTCGATCCAACAAGTTGGTGATCTACATGGCCTTCCATACAATGCCTCAAAATGTGCCATCCCGATAGAGTAGTAACTGTTATATGCATACTCTGCCAGCTTCACATGTTAATCCCAATGTGCTTTCTAGTTTAAAAGACATGCATGTTACATGTCCTCTAAGGTCTAAATGATCCTCTCATATTGTCCATCAATTTGGGGGTAGAATGTTGTGCTCAGCTTAAGTTTGATACCCAATGGCTTTTGCAATTACTCTCAAAACCTAGAAGTATCCATCATAATGTCCTCCCATTTCCACACTCGAATCTCTATTCTCTACAACAAGCGTCCTGGACATTGATGTTCTGCTTTGACCCACTGGCAAAATTAAGCATTTTGCTACATATTCTACAATTTCATACTTCATTTCAGACCACTAATAATTTTGTTTCATATCCTGAAACATCTTTGTACTGCCAAGGTGTATGAAAAATTTGCATTTGTGAACTTCATCAAACAACTGCACTTCACCCCTTCATCTCTAGGGACCCATAATCTTTGTTGAAACCACAATAAACTATCTTCAACTTGATACCAAGGAGAATCTGTCTTCTTACTTCCACATTTTTAGAAAAATCATTATCCTCCTTTTGCTTCAATATAAGCTCCTCCAACAAAGGCTTAGCCTTCACAGTATGGCAACAAACCAGATAAATCCTTAACCCTCTAAGGTAAGGGCTCAAATTTGAGACAACATATATGAAAAACATAAACACTATCAGATCATGATAGTAGTCTGAAGTCACATAACTTGTCATGACAGCCCCTCACATATTCCACAACATGTAGGGACCAGTTAGTAACCACAATTAATACACTCGATTGTCATATGCACTTCATGCACATTCACATCATTCACATTCACTTTATTCACATTCACTTCATTTACATTAGCTTTCAAACATAGGCACATGCACACCACAGGTGACCCATAGTCGGGAGACAACCTACACGGTGGCCGAAACGATACAGATCCACACGCTGCAACAATAGAGTAATTATCCATGGATGTGTGAATTTCAAGGAGAGTTGCTCAACCTTCCCTAGGACACCCAGGTTGGGAAGGCGGGAGGCCAACGCTCCAAGCACATCACACAATGATATCCTGAGGCCTTGCACCACCTGCACTTCAAGTAGGCAAGACCATTAGCGAGCGCAGGACATCTCCCAAGTACAATGCCATAATCCACTAACCTCACATCAATTATTCTTTCGTACTTATCATTATAAAAACACAATCACAAAATGACCAGTTAGCACACGAGGTTAGGTGACTTCACAAGTGCACCCACACCTCAAGGCAACTCCTTATGAGGGCTACACATATAGTCAATACTCTTAGCTAGCCATCATAAATTTACGGGTACATCTACCTTTCAAATTTATTCAATTCCATCATGCCCATAGCAATGCATACAAAACATGCTACAACATTCACATCAATCAAACTTATCAAGCACATCTTACAAAACTTAGCCGAACTATGGACAGTAGTATCGATCAGTGATTGACTCGTAGCTGTCCTATGCAATTATCAATCTAGGATGGTTCCAATGCACAATCAGGGTCGAAGAGATATTTGACTCAATGCCCCACCTCATATGTCCTACTCAGTATAATTGCTAGCATGCACATGCAAGTGTGTAATAATTTTAAAAACAAAACCGATCTCATAATCATTCAATCACACACATACATTCATTGAAAACAACACAATCATAGGATCCAACGATCCTAAACAAGCACACATTCTAACTTTGGCTCCACGCAGGGATTTGCCTCGAATGCCTCCATACTTGTTGCACATCACCAAAATACCCAAAATGCCTCGATCTTTAAATCTTGTCACTCAAGGTCTACTCGACATCCCCGATGTACCTTCTAACATAATCAAGCAATAAGTTTTCTGCTTGTTTCGCTTTACAATCTATACAAGTATGAAATATGATCATTGTGGATAGGTCATTGCCTCAAGAGGGTGCCGACAAGTAGTATCGGCCCATAAAGACCGCTAATAGGTCTCTTCCCAACTCTTTGAGGTTGTGACCGAACTAAACCATAAGTTGAAATGGGTGGGACACGTGATAAAGCTGCACATATCCACTAAAACCAGTGGAGCTTTGTAGTAGCCTTTATGGTGGTGAGGTATCCTCAAAGGTGAAGGTTGGCCTGAAAAAAAAAAGCAAAAGAAAGAAAAAAAATCAAATGGCAAAAAGTCGAACATAAAAAAAATCAAAAAGATGAAGGCTGAACTCACATGAATTGAATGTAACAATCTTTCGTGGATGTGCAATTATGGGGCCACATCTTTTTCTATTTTTTGATCAGCTAAGATGTTGAGGGTGATTCCTTATGTTCATATTTTGGAAATCGAATGATGTCCCTCTTAGAGATTCGATGAGATGGATGCGAAATGAATCTCAATGCATGTATGGTACTATGGGTAAATAAAGGGCATGTTATTTTCACAACACAAGCGCTCAAGCTTATGAGTTAAATTGACCATTTGAACTATTTTAAATTTAAAATTGACATCTCTTGTTATGTTTTGAGGATTCCTAGGCATATGAGGAACTAACCAATCCCCTTGGTCTTAAAATATGTTTGTCATTTCTTTACCAAACCACTAGGTTGTTCTTGGAATGGATGAAACTCCTGAAACATAGTCCAATTATGTTGGGTGTGATAAATTGTCCATATTTTCCACATTTTGGGAGAGGCAGATCATTTGGGAACCTGACCAATTATTCCTTCTTAACTGAGTGTCTTCAACCTCATTTTTGATGTCATAACCTAGGTTTAGGGTTGAGATTGTCCTAAAAGACCTCCTATCTCTTTTCAAAAGAATTGGTCAATTCTGAATTGTAACATTTTTGAAAAGTTCTATCATCAAAGTGTCATGGGTTTTGTCCATGGCTTCATCTAATCTTTATATCAGCCTTTTTGCAATGGGTAGGTTATGCAAAATATAGTGTTCTTTTATTACCCAAGGTAAAAGGTGGTGGAAAGCCCCATATCTCTTGCCTAACCCATTTCTGTTGTGGATTAATATTTTTCTTATCTACCCCCTCCTTTCTTCACCCTTCTTCCCCTTGGTTGGTGTATGCTTTTTTAAATAACAAAAATGAGCAGCCAAGGGTGGAAGTATTCTTCACCATCATCAACTATCCAGCCGTGCCTTTGCTTCAACAAGGTCGTTCATGTTCTTGGACCAGGTTAGTGCTCATTCAGTTTCTTCTTGTGTCATGTTAGTTGAGTAGATGCCTTAGGTATTGTACTTGGCCAGTATAGGTCAAGGTTATTGGTTTCATGTGTTTTCAGTAGGATCATATTCTTAGTTAGACTATTTTAGTTTCGTTGAGTTGGGCACTTGTTGGTTTGATTTATAGTAGTTCAATCGTTTTATTTTATTTTTCAGATTTAGTGGTTTTCCAGCATAGTGCATGTCATGTTAATTTTCACTTTTATTGTGGCATGGGTTGTTTAGGAGGTTTGTTGATATAGTTGCTTGGTTTCTTATTTTTTATGTGTTTGCTCAATTCTTTTGATAAATAAAACATGATCAAGTTCATGGGTCTACTGGTTCCATCACGTTCTTGATGTAGTCTTTAAGCTACTTATCTACATTGCTTAAGTTTGTAGGTTGCTTGATTGAATATCTATGACAGCAGCATTTCATCTAAGTGGTCAACATGTCAACCATGAGTTATGGTTGCACAGGTATGTGTGTGTCGTAATATGTTTCTTTTTCATTCTTTTGTTATTTTATTGTGTATTTCATTCTTTTGGTTCAATCATAGTTAAGAAAAAGATTAGGGATGTGAAGATGAAAGAGCTGCAAATTAGTCTTTTTCTTTTCTTTTGAAATCATTTGTCAAGTTTTGTCATACCTATAAATGTGATAACAGGGGTGTTCCTATGTGTTGCTGTATTATAATAATGTGTGACGTTCATATGTATCAAACTTCTATTGAGGAAAAAGGGGCCAGGTTTCTAGTTGGATCAGTTGGAGTTTTTTGCCCATATTCATTTATTTAAAAAAACGGGTGGCTTTGGGCCTTGCTTCTCAAGAGAAGGAGGCCCTTTCGTGGCAACTTTCCCACCCTTTCACTCAAAAGAATTACCACAGGAGCATTAGCAAATGTAGCAATAATTAATGGTATTTTAGCAACACCAGGATGGCTTTATAGATAAAATGCTCTCTAGCGTGATGACAAGGGAAGGGTGGTCATAGGGAAAGGTAGCAGATACATGGACCCCATCGAATGAGCAGTGTTATTGCCCACTTGAATGTTGGTACCATTTCCCACGGTCACTATTTCTTGATTAGTATATCGTTGATCAATCTGTAAGGTTGAATGGTGGATCAGCTGAGCCCCGACTTCAACGAGTCACTGTGGCTCAGTTATGTCCACCAAGTCCCTACCCAACAAGAAGAAACAACCTGTGATTAGTGATTGAAGACATTGTCAAGTGCTTAAATTAATCCCCTTCAGAAAAGAGGAAAAATGTCTTCCTTATATGAGAAGTTGAAAACTTGAAGCTGTTGTGGGGCAAAAAGGATGGTAGTGCACTGGAATAATATATCTAGGACCATAGTGGTAATGTTCAGTGCTCCGAAGAATATTGTTCGCACCCCACCCCTCTCTCAAAGGGGGTTGAAATGTGAATTAGCAAAATTCTTTCAAAACTGAGGTTTTGAAAAAACATCTTAAGGGAAAGGGATTCTCCTGTCAGTACGAGGTCCAACCATTCCTGCCGCCTTTAACAGGGGTAATTGGACCAAGGACTAAGGATCATTGGGATCATATACGAGTTATTGATGCAAATCCTATATGCTTATGCATTGAGGTTTTGGATTCAAAATTCATTTTGAATAATTGATTTGAACTTGTTTTGAAGATTAGGGGATTTTCAAGTTGGTTTAAAAACCTTTGTTTTTATGCCATTCGATTTGAAATACATAATTCTTGAGAATTTTGAAGATTGAAATTGAGTTCTTTGTTGTGAACTCTAGATGATTCATGAGTTGAAATTATGATCAAATTTTGGAAAATAGCTAAGTTTTCTTAGCAAAGAAAATTGATTTTTGAATTCTTCTTTTGCCAAATCATGTGATTTGGTTTTGGTAGAGTTCATTATTTTTATAAAACATAGGTTCCAAATTGTTAGAAAACGTATTGTTTTCCAAACACACTTTGGCCAAGATTATGAATACATTGCTTGTGTTTTCTTTTGAAGTTAAGAGAAGTTTAAAAATTCTTGTTGCAATATGACTTGGTCACTTCTTGTAACTCAAATTTGAATCACTTAACGTCTTGAGAATGTGCATGTGGTGCTATTGATTTTGGGTGAAAGTGAATGCATGAAATGAGAAGGGAAACTATATGGAACATTCATTTTTCTCTCTCTCATAATCTCTCAAGATTCATTCATATGAAGCATACATTCTTCACTCTCTCATAATCTCTCAAAGTCCATCCATTGTAATTACATGTCATACAATCTACACATAAAGATTGATTTTAATTAAAATGTTGGACTTTCTCTAAATGTTCTTATTATATGATTAAGCACATGAATTAAAGATGTAGTCCATAAGCTTGAGACTTAACATAAAATTATCGAAATGATGAAAAATATACAAATGATACAAAAATCAATTTTTGAAATAGATGGGAGACGTGGATGACATCTACTTTTGTCTCAAGATAGCCAAAAAAATCAGATCTTGTATTCATTTAGATAACTGAAAGTTGTGGACATTGATTCCAATAAAGAGCTTGTTTCTTAGATAGAAATGACAAGTCTTTCAAACCTATTCAAATTTCAGATTTCATACTCATGAAATCGTCAACTTCTTTGGATGATTTTATGATAGTTGGCATTTCAAATATGTAAACTTTGCATTCTTAAGCCAATTCTTATAAAACATGGTCTGATTCAACAACATACATACATCTTACGTATGGATTGCTGGAATTAATTAAATTTTAAAATGAAATGAAAATGATCTCATAACTTGGTACTATGAGAATCAAAATTATCTGTTTTCTTAAAAACCAGTTTCGAAATGTGTTCCAACCTAATTTTAAGAGAGGAAAATGATTTTTAACAAGAGATTGCACACGTATATGTATATATATAACAATGTATACATATACATACCTCACTCTTCAAAATGAAATTTTATCATGGGACCGCATGACTCATGAATCATGATTATTCATGGCTGGGTTTTTTTATGTAGAAAGATTGAAAACTTGTTTCAAATCTCCCCTACTAACCTTGATCAATTAAATAAAGCATGAAACAAAATAACTTTAAATAGAAAGAGATAAATGAATGTTCAAGCTAGTTCATCCTTAGTTTCACCATGCAAAGGTGGATTGCATTCATGAGAATGCATCCATCCTTAATAAGCTTTCTTTTTCATCATATATAGATTGTAGCAAGATCACTCTCTCAGCGTGGGATTCTCTCATGGTGGGGAGTACAAAACAGTTTTGAGCTGGTTGTTTTGAAAGGGACAAGGCCTTGGGGCGCTTTTCAAAATTTGATACATGGGTTCATCTTTAAGAAAAACCGACGTATGCATGCATTATGCATTAACATGTACATTTAATCATAGGTTTCCCCTAGCTGGACATCATTCTCAGCCATGAAACAATGAAAATAAACCCTCCCATGAATTACTGAAATTAAATGAACTAACAAGAAGCCAAAATAGATGAGAAATTGGTTAAAATCACCTACCTTGCGATCGGTCTTGATGTTTGATCTTCGCCTTCACTTGTTTTCTAAATCGAGCAATCCTAAACAAGAATTCAAGCTTGGATTCGAGCTTAGCAAAGCTAGAAGCAGAATAGCTTGCTTGTTGAAATTTGAAATGGGAAAGAGAGTTTCTCACCATGAAAATCCTAAGTAATGATCCACTTAAGCACCCTAACTTAGCAAAATCAATGGAGAGAATAGAAGAAAATGAAGAAGAAAATAAGAGAAAAGGGGGAAGAGGGCTTGGACGAATCTCTCCTCTCTTCGTTGGCTTCTCCTTCCTAGATCTTTGGCTGCAACAACTTGATGGAATACTTGAAATTTTCGTCCTCCCCCTTGGTGTCCAAGTGGAGGTTTATATAGAGGAGGAGGTGGTTCAACCACCTCCTTTAACTTGCCTTGGAAGATTAATCAAGGCTTAGGGAGATGGAAAATGGATTAAATGAGTTTTTAATGGCTCTATTTAATCATTATTAGCCCATTTGCACGAGCTAGGTGGGCTGGGATAGGTGTGATCAACCTTGGTTCAGACCTAGCTGGCCAACTTTGACCAAGATTTTGGATGAAAATGCCCTTACACAGGGTTTTTCCTTATTTTGTGCTCTTTACTTTTTCTTTGTTTGAAATTGAGCTTGTTAGGTTAAAACCTAGTTACTAAGCCCAAAATGCCATTGAATTATGATAATTTAATTTAAATTTGAATAAAATTTGAAAACTCGATTAAATTTGGTTCAGAACATGAAATGCACATTTCTTACTTGCCATATATTTCCTTCATGCGTCCAATTTTACTCACGGTTACCACAATTTTATAGATAGCAAAGTAGATAACTGGACTTGGCCTTTTTTCTGCTATTCATGCTTTTGTTTCAATAAGTATTTAACTGCTTGCTTGTTCATAGGTTAGCACTCTTCTCTATTAAAGGGTCCACTAGTGGGTCATGAAAATTTGATACAATATAGTGTCTAAAGTGCATGACATGTCTGAATTTTTCACTTTGCACATAAACAGTTCATGCCAGGCATGTAGATTATCATCTTCTTTTTGGAAGGAAAGGGTCGCCATTCATTTTGGCTTCCATTTCCATTCAGGAGACATTATCGCACTCTAAGAATCTGGTTCTTCCATGTTTAACAGTGGATGGTAAACGGGGATATGCTCTATGCCTAGGTTGTTCTTGAATCAGATTCAATGTAATGCAGTTTGTCTACTTGAATATTTGGCCCTTAATAATTCTAGTTTGACATTCTTTGAGAGAATGTGCTAAGCAAATCCTTCTAAGCAAGTCTTATCAATCTTAACAAGTTTTTGACTAGTTCTTCAATGTATTTCAGTATTACAGGTCAAGGACCAGTCTGTCATCTGTTGGTTTCTTAGTTTTTGAGCCAGAACATCATATTGGAAACCGTTTCTATCTAATGGAAGTTCATCTTTATTGAGTCCTCAAGTTAAATATTGGAAAAATGAAGTGAAAAATCTGATCAGGTAAAGTAGTAAATTCTACATTAGATTGCTTCTATTGTTTCTGCTATAACATTTTATAATTATCGAGGTGGACTAGTGTTAGCCTCTGGCTAACAACGTTGGGTACGAGAATATACAACAGACTGGTAAACTCCTCAAAGTCACCCACTCAAACCCTAATCCCATATTAGCATTCCTTCCTCCCAGAGGAATGGCCTTCTAATGGACATGCTGCCCCCTAATTACAACAGACAACTCCCTTTATAGTTGTTACAGGTCAGTTTGATGGACCCGACCCGAAACCTAGGACGTGATAGCTAACAACACTCCGCCCTTTGAACAATACCTTGTGCTTAAGGAGCGAGCGTTTGAGAAGGAACGGTCAGTGAATGAGGATAGTTCTCCCTGCTAGAGATGTGCTGCATTTCTGTGCTTTGAATGTGACTAATGTGCCCATCATATATGTTCTGGTTGCTTGGCCTGGCAAGTTCTCCCTTGGTGTTTCTTGCTCAACGTGAATGTACGTAGTTTGATAGACAACAATAGTTCTTGGGTCTTCAAGAAGTTTGTATAATTCAAATGTCATCTGGGAAGGGTAGAGCCAAATGGTGCACTCAACGTATGGCACAAGTCCTAGCGAGGCAAGTCGAACTTGATCCTGGCAGCTCTCAGTCCCACCCTCCACCCTATCTACCATAGTTTCTTCACATGGCCTGCTCGTAGTTTTCTTAACCTCAACTAGAGTGAAAAAGAATTGCCAATTCAACTGCAAGACTTCAATCATGTCTGTATCTAATCCCTTATGGGTTTGGTTGCAATCCTTCAATCTGGTTTCTTGCAATACCCTTTTGTATGTCGCTTTGGTTGCAATCCTTCAATCTGGTTTCTTGCAATACCCTTTTGTATGTCACTTTGGTTGCAATCCTTCAATCTGGTTTCTTGCAATACCCTTTTGTATGTCGGTCTACCTCCAAGGTAAAACTTGTCATGATCAGCATTCAACAGTCCATCACTCTATCCCATGTAGATAAGGAACAAGGCCTCTTCACCAACACGATAGGGCATATATGGGAAGGGCTTTCCATTGCCCCAAAAGGAAATATATCCCATGGATATGGAGGCAGCATGGCATGCCCATAACGTTGGTAGTTCTAACAAGCTGCCTTGTACATAAGGTACAAGTTTGGTTACATCATAGTATTCAATGATTGGTCTACCATATGCAGGCGAATGTAGCCATAAGTCATTATTGATGTTTGAGGATTCACTTGTGGAGCCAAAGGCCCTGATGCTATTTCCATCAATTTCTGTCATGCCATTAGAACTTCTTCAAGATTTCACTACAGTAGGGATGGTACCTAGCCTAGTAAAGCATGTGTTTCTCCTTGAGGAGTGAAACTGATGTTCTGTAGAAATTTTCCTATGAACGTCCTTCACTACTCTAGCACATACCTGTCTTTTCCATTGGTGACATAAGCATCTAAACCATGTCTAGGTAATTTTTTATGTTCCTCCAAGTATCCCATTAACTCAGTCTCAATTTCAGCATTGGCCAACACATTCTTGAAACACATCAAAACAGGTTCAGTGTACAAGTGTTTCGAGGTAGTGGGGGCCAGCCGTCAAGGATGACACTAAGTATAGCATATGAATGAACCATCATTTGGCAGCTGCGTAGAGTCATACTAAAGCCATTGATCTGTCTTTTGGAAACATCCTTCCCAAAGATAAATCTATGATAAGTATTTCTTCCACTAAACTTGTTGTTGGCAAGGAGACAAGCAATCCAACACTTTACCACTGAGGAGCTTCCATTATTCTAAAAAATCTCAAGATTCTCCTAACTGTAGGCAACCCAAACTTCTATATCTGAGATCAGATCATTGACCACTAGACTCCCTAAATCATCCAACAACACCTTTTCAGTTTCACAGTTGGGCACCTTAGAAGGTTTAGTCCATTTGATAGGCCTCAACTCTGTGGACATCGACCACAAGATGGAACGTCCTTCGCCACTATCAAACTTCTCAGGCATGACTTGATGATGGGAGCACCAGTTTGACAAACACTTAAATTTACTATAACATACTTACCCTCGGTATCCTGATTCTATTTGGGTTTGACCCATACCATGATTGTCTTTTCCTTGCAATAGTGCTCTATCATCACATGAAATTTGTTATGTTCTGCAACTCATCATTGGGCCATAACCAGATTTTGAGTGCCCCATAGAGTGTGCTTGTTGATGAGATCTAGGACATCCTTTTTTAAGATTGGGGTGACACCTATTGGTTCCCCACCATGAAATGTTGTTTTACTGAAGTGTGTGAGAGGGTGTAACATACCTGCTTGACCCTGTGAATGCTGCCACACTTGACCATGGTTGTGAAATAAAAGAACAAATTCTTTCTTTTGCATTTTTGCCTTTTCATGTAAATGAACCAAGGCACTGCATTGCGTAACTATAATTTTGATGTTCCTATATTTGATATTTTACGTCGTTTCTTTCTCAATTTTCTTGATAGCATGTATTGGGGATGTTTTGTAGCAGATTTGGCATTGTGTTCAACCCATTTGGTTTCTTTCTTCACCTTGTTGATGAGAATCCATTTGACATTTCCTTGATATTTGCTTGCTAGTGTATAAAAGAATAGCGCTTTGCGGGCTCCAGTTGCATATCCACTTGCGTCAAGGACGAAGAATGAATCTGGTCTTTGGTCAGTGCATGGGTTCCATTGATGGAAGATCAATAAGTCATCTGCCTTCCCTTTCTTCTATATTTTGTTATTTTGGATTCTCATTAGCCAATAAAAAGATTTCTTCTGTATTTTGTTATGTTGGTCTTCCAACGGAACATGCTTATAAAATATGTGGTGCTGCTTCTGTGTTGCAGGATACGAATATCCAAGTAGAAAGAACATGAAACTGAGCAAGGATAATATATGTTGATGCCAAGGAATGCTAAAATGTAGAAGTGGCCACAAGTGCTGTTGGCTAGCTAAACTTTATTGATGTAAGAAAAAAGGTAACTTTTCTGAATGGGACATTCATTGCTCTTTTAAGCTTCACATGTGGACAATGGTCAGGAACCAGTGGAGCTCAACCTCATGTCTCTCTTGTCCAAGTTGGGGAGCAAGGACTAAGTGGATCTGGTTGTCACCATCGGCACCATCAATACCTACATGGGCAATGTCATCGGAGATCTCATCGTCTTCTAACCCATTGATGGTGTCAAGTTGGTGGCAGGTGGGAGCTTCATGCTTATGTTGTTGGTCACTCTTCTTCTCTTGATTGCTTGATTTAATTGCATATACAGTAGTGTCTGTAAGTGATTTACACAAGAACATATATGATAAACTTGAATTTATGTAGATATGTGTTTTGAAAAATAAGTCTTAAGTCATAAAAAAGACGGAGGTGATAGAGGAGAAATTCATTTGGTCTGTTTGTTAGCTCAATCAAAGCATGTGATGAAGGGATATCCTTCATTAGAGCATTCTTGTTTGAATTTCATATATCTTTTGCAGGTATCTCATTTCTCAATGACCAAAATAACTGTTAATTTGTTGTTATCAAGTACTTTGGGGCTTGGTCCTGGGTAACATTGACGAACAAAGTTGATGACTGAATCCAAAATGATGTTAGAAATTAACCATTTCATATGCATCGAGTTTGCCAACAAAATAACCAGTAAAGGAGCTTTCAAAAGAGGATGTTATGAGCAAATTGTGGTTGGAATCCCACCCAGTTTATGAAAGAAGTTGATCTTTAATTTTATCTATATAACAAGCAACTTTCTCGGCATGGTGCACTAGAAGGTTGTATGAATATTAACAATGGCATGGAATTCTCTCCTGTTTGATGTGCTTCCTTTACTTCCTACAGCTTGGAAAGCTATTGAGGTTGGAGTAGATGGAATAATTGTTTCGAATCATGATGGTCACCAAATTGGCTGTGCACCTGCTGCAATTTCTGCCCTTGAGGAGGTAATGTCGATTCACCTCAAATGATTTTGAAATTTCTATTTCTTGACAAAAACAAGCTTTTCTTTTTTTCCTTCTCAAAACGGAGTGCAAGAAAACTTATATTCTTTTTGTCCTTACCTTGATAAGCTGTTGACACATGTGAGAGATGCATGATTCCCCTCCGGGTTGGTCTTCCTATTTGAAGCATAGGTTGTTCAAGCTATTGTGGGTAAAGTTCTTGTTCTGCTTGATGGAGGAATTAGGCATGGGACAGACATGTTCAAAGCCTTGGCTCTTGGTGCGCAAGCCATTCTGGTCATCTCTCTCTTTCTCTCTGTATATACATGCTCAATGAGGTTACCGGTTTGCGCTGTCCATTTGTTATGCTTTGTTATTTTTGAAGATATAGGAGGAATTCATTAAGTAGTGGTGTATAGCAGCTTCTACACTTTCTCATTTTAGGACGTGCAAATGGTGGTTTTGCTTGATTTATGCATTTTGTTTTCTGGTGTTATTGCTAAGAGAGTTGTAACTTAGCAAGTTATGTTTGTGCTATCTAGCTAGGGGTGTGATCTATGGTTTGTCATACCCTTTGATTGTATTTTTAGATAGGAAAACCATAATTTGAGTCATATTCTTAGGATCTTTCTAGATATATGCATGGACAGAGAAATCTTGGGTAGCCTTTTCTTCCATTTGTTCCTAAACATGAGATTTGATTAAAAGCATTTCAAACCATTCAATCCAATCCAACTCAATCTTGAAAGTGGCCTTTTAGTTGGCTAGAAGAGTGAGTTGTTGGTGTAGAAATCTTTTCTTGGTAATCAATGATCAAACCCCATGCAGGGAAACCTTACAAAATGAAAATTTGGGGAATTTTATCTACCCCAAGACTTCATTTTTAAGAAGAGACTTTAAGGAGAACTTGTCACTTGTGTTGTCCTTTTGCAAAATCATCATTTCACGAAGTCATTGTGTAACCAAAATACAAAATCGCCAAAACTTTGGTGGATAGCCTTACATTCTAAATCTAACAGAGTCCAAACCCATAGTTGCTTTTATCATTTACCCAATGATTTTATAAATTCTATTGCATATGATTCGTTTATCCTGGGCTTCCTTCGAGAAAATGGAAGAGCTTAACTCAAACCATTTTGGAAATTTTCACTCAGTTGATGACCCAATATTATGGAAACTGGCCACCCTTAGATCAACCTTTTGTGTAAAGGGCGCCACTTTTATGGGAGAGTTGGTGAAGTTCGTTCTTATACAAACCAACCCATCGTGTTTTGCATTCACCCTTTCTTTAGGGAGTAGAGTTCCTTCTTCTTGGTGACATTACATTTGATGTCAAAACTTTTGTAAAAAATAAAATTTTAAATTTTCCTTATAAGCCTTTTAAAATCGTCTTCTCACACAATATTATACCTTTGCCTTATCTTTAGTACCTCCTAGAGTGAAAGTTGAAATTTTCAAGTTTTTGTTACCAATCAATGGGAGAGAAAAAATGAAAAATCTCGGATATGTGCAGCAAAGAAAAATCCTATGAAGCTGACGTAGTCAAGACTAAGAAATGTCATTGACTTTGGTGATTAAGCATGTACAAGAATTTAGGGAGAAATATCCTGAGAGAGAAGCCACAATGCTCTATAAGATCTTGGCAGGTAGCTCTATAAGATCTTGGCAGGTAGCAAAATGAGGCTCGGGGCTTGTTCCACTAGGTCAGTAATCAAGGGCATCGGGTAAACATAAAGATGATTTATGTCTATTCTGTGAAAAAAAGGACTTATGAACTTTTAGCTCATCAAACAACCGTAAGTTGAAACGGGTGAGACACGTGATAATGCTGCACATATCCACTTAGTAGCCTTTGGAGTGGTGAGGTATTCCGTCGAAGGTGAATGTCGGCCTGAAAAGAGGAAAGCTCTCCCGATTTCTCTCTGTCTCGTCTGTCTAACCTCTCCCTCTTGTTGTTTTCCTGTCTGTTTTCCTCTCTGTCTAAGTTCTCTGTTCAGTCCCTTGCTCTCTCTCACGAGCTCTCCCTCCCTCGTTAGTCTCTCTCACATTCACTCTGCTCATTCCCCTCTCTCCTGCACTCTCTCGCTCCTTCGCTACTCTCTCGTCCCTTTGTTCTCACTCTCTCTCTAACACCAGCTACTCTCAGTCGCAACCTTCTCTCACAGTCACTGTTTCTCACTCTCTCACACATGTCCTCCCTATCGTTTGTTTTCTTCCTTGCTTCTGTGTTTTCACCCTTTATCTCTCTCTTCGTTTGTCCATTGTCGTCTCTCCCTCCCATGTGCTGCCTCTCTCACTCACACCTTTTGTGTCCTCTCTCTCTTGTCGTTAGCCTCCCTCAACCGAACCACCTCCCTCACAACTATACTATAGGCTCTCTTCTAATAGTAGACCCTTCTTTTGAACTCTCTTTCTTTAATTATCACTATATTTAGTGTTGTTTGATCGGATTGCAGTTTGGGGACACACCTTTCCCTTCATAACAGTGAATAGAAAGCTTTGGAGGTGATAACAACATTTAATTTTAGCCGCTTGGGGATTAGTCCAGCACTTGAGGTGGGTGCCAAAAACACTACATAGTTAGGACTTTAAGAGTGGGGTGAGTAAGGCCTAATTGAGCCTAAATTGTCTAATGTTTTCTATTAGTGCATGTATAATTATTATTTGAGCATGCTAGATTCAAGATTGGATAATTTAGAATGCAAGTTAGAAATTTTGCTATATTGGAAAAGGTCTAGGACTATTTTGGAGGGATAATGATCTATGTGTATAATTATCTTTTTAGCATGATTGGTTGATTTTTGAAGCGGTTAGGGAGCATGGTAGAGATTTGATGTTGTTGAGAAGGTTTAGAACTATTTTAGCAAACTTGTGATGTATGCTTTTGTTGAGGTGTGTATCGCGTTGCTTGTTGGGAAAGAGTAGGAAAGCATAATTACTGGGAAGATGCCCCAACCAAGAAAACAAGCGAGAAACGTATTGGTGATAGGTTGAATCAAAGTTTTGAGTTTAATCGTTTGGTCACAACCTCAAAGAGTTGGGAAGAAACCTATTGGAGGCGTTATGGGCCGATGCTACCTATCGGCACCTTCTTGAGGCGATGACCTACACCTCAATGATCTTATTGCGTACTTGTATAGATTGTAAAGTGAAACAAGTAGAAAATTTATCGTTTGATTATGGTTGCAGATACAACGGGCATGTCGAGTAGAATTTGAGCGACAAGATTTAAAGCACGAGGCGATTTTGGGTATTTTTGGCCACCCGTGATAGGTATGGCGATATTTCAGGCAAAACCCTACCTGGGGCCAAATTTTGAGTGCGTCCTCTTGAGGACCACTGGAACTTATGTATTGTTTTGTTGATTGATGTGTGTTACAATGTGCTTATCTCCATATGAGTGCATGTGTGTGATAGAATAATTATGAGATCAATTGAATATTTTTAAATTACTATGCAATGACATGTGCATGCTAGAACTTATAACTGTTTAGGGTACATTAGGCGGGGTATCAAGTCGAGTATCTCTTCGACACCGATTGTGCATTAGAAAGCATACTAGAAAGATAATTGCATAGGAAAGCTACGAGCCAATCACAGATCAAGACTATTCTCAGTGGTTTGGTTAAGTTTTGTAAGATGTGATTGATATGTTTGATTGATGAGAATGTTGTGATATGTTTCGTATGCATTACCATGGACATGATACAATTGAATGAATTTAAAGGGTAAATGTACCCGTAAAGTTATGATGGCTAGCTAAGAATATTAAATGTCTGTGTAGTCCTCATAGGGAGGTGTCTTGAGGTATGGGTACACTCATGAAGTGAACCAACCTCACATGCTAGCTTGTCATTTTGTGAATATGTTCTCATAATGATACGAAAGAATAATTGATGTAAGGCAGTGGGTTATGGCAATGTATTTGGGACATGTGCCACTGGCCTTACCTGCTTAGAGCGCAGGCAGTGCAAGGCCCCATGATATCGGTGTGTGATGTCCTTGAAGCATTGGGCTCCTGCCTTCCCAACTTGGGTGTCATAGGGAAGGCTCAACAACTCTCATTGAAATTCACACATCTATGGATGATTGCTCTGTTGTAGCATGAACAGATCTGAAATGTTTTGGGCTACAACGGGGGTTGTCTCCAGACTCTAGGTCGCTAGTGATATGCACATATTTGTGTTTGTACCCATAGGAACTGTCAATTCACTAAAGTTAATGTAAATGAAATGATTATAAATGAAAAGAATGTTAATGAAGTGAATGTGAACAATGTCAATGTGCATGAAGTGAATGTGACAATCGAGTGGTCATTGAGTGGTCCCCACATTTTGTGGAATATGTGAGGGGCTACCATGACAAGTTATGTGACCTCAAGCTACTATCATGATATGATAATATTTATATTTTTCATACATATTACATCTCATATTTGAGCCCTTACCATAGAGGGTTAGGGATTTATCTAGTTTGTTGCCATATTGTGAAGGCTATGCCTTCTGTTGTTTTCCTTTTTTAGGTTTTGGTAGACCCAGGGTAGTAGGTTGATCAGATGGCTCAACTCACATCCATATTGTGAAGGCTATGCCTTCTGTTGTTTTCCTTTTTTAGGTTTTGGTAGACCCGGGGTAGTAGGTTGATCAGATGGCTCAACTCACATCCTATTGCAAAGATTTTGGGATCAGATGTCTTGTTTTGTTAGAAATCAATGTTGTTGTTTTGGGGCAGTTTTGCCATGTGTATCATTGAGGAATATGAAGTGATTTTGTATAAACAGAAATTTACTATATAATGAAAATTTTGTCATGTTGTCTTTTGATATGCATAGCTCCTTTTGAATCATAGTGTCATCACACCTCGACATTTTATGTTTTTAACAAAAAAAAATATTTGGGGGTAAAAAGGTCGGGTTGTGATAGGTTTACTATTAGAGCTATGGCAAAACCCCACTGTGGATGTGGGCTAAAGTTTATCTGTGTAGCCGTGTTGCCCAGGTATACGCTATTTGATTGAGCTTTTATTGTAGTTTTGATCTTACTATGATATATACATATATGATGAATTGATGTCTTGATGATTGTGATGCATCTTTACAATTGGAGTTTTAAGAGTTGTCTCAGACCTTGTAATAAGAATGAAAGTTCTTGCATGTACAGATGGAGTCCCAATGTAGGGGCAAGAAGCGAGGTGGGTCGGCTATAAAGGCACAAAAAGAGCCAAGTTCGGCCGATTCAGATGCACATACCCCACATGACAATAGTATGTCAGGGCAACCGTTCACCTAGACCATGTGGGTGCCCAAACTCCACCAATGCAGACCCCACCCATGGATCAACAGACTACAACTTTGCAGATGTTGACCTCCCTAGTACAGTCGATAGTCAGTAATCATATCAGCCATGCATCTCCTATAAGAGACACCACTGCACCAACTAAAGAGAAGGCAGTTTCGGTGTCGTTTAAGTAGTTCATGTCAATGCAGACACCTGTCTTTATGAGAGATGGCAACCTAGATGCGCCAGAGGAGTGGATTGAAGAGGTTGAACGCATCTTTGAGCTTCTCAAGATGCTAGAAGGAGATAAAGTAAGCTATGACTCATATTTGTTGAAAGGTGATGCTAGACAGTGGTGGCAATCGACCCGTGAGATTCGGATTGTAGGCCAACAGTTGATCTCATTGAAGTAGTTTAGAGATTCGTTCTTCAACACTTACTTCTCAGTGCATGCCGAAAACAAAAAAATTCAAGGAATTCCTTGAGTTGCAACAAAATCATTTGAGCTTGAAAGAGTATGTTACCTGTTGAAATATGTTGTATTGGGACCGGATCCATATCTGGATCCGGATCCCTTGGGCGCGGGTACCGAGGATGGCTCGGTACCCTAGGCAGCTTCTCCCCTCTCTCCTTTATATTCTCACTTATGTGTAATTGTTGAATTAAGTGAATAAGAATTTTCTCTCTCCTAGGGTTGCGGTGTGCCCCTAGGTTAGAGCTTCCCCGTGGTTTTTTTTCTCGTTCTGAGGTTTTTCCACGTACATCGTGTGTTCGTTCCTTGTTCTATTCTTGTGGTTTGTGTTTCTACATGGTATCAGAGCCGCCGTATGCGATCTATTGGTGTTTTTCGTCGTGATCTCGCCGTTCGGGTTTCCCGCGCCGTTGTCTCGGGATCCATGCACGCCGTCGCCTCGGGATCCATGCCACCGACTAGGGTTCCGTGCTGTCTACTCGGGATCCGTGTCACCGCCTAGGGTTCCATGCCATCGCCTCGGGATCCATGTCACCCGGGATCCGCACCACCACCTCGGGACCCATGCCATCGCCTCAGGATCCGTGTGCATCTCGGGATCTGTGCGCTCGCCTAGGGTTCGTGCCGCTGCGCCAAATACCACCGTCGCCATTGGTGACATCGCCAGTGTCACCCTTTGCACCGTCGACTTGCTTCCCGGAGAAGAAGGAAGATATGCGTGCTTAGGCGCTTCCTAAGCTTGCCTCCCCTTATTCACATCACTTCCTAGGGGTTTTTTGCTAATCCGGTGAAGTGCATCCGCCTCTAATCTACATTTTCTTGCTTGGTTGATCCTTGATTCCATCTCTTGTTTTTTCTTTGGCACCCATTGTGCGGGAAGAGGTGGCTGGTCCGTGTCTTGATAGAGGACGTGAAGGAGGAGAGGACCGTAACTTGAGGATTGCCTCAACGTCCGCCGGCGCTCCGGCGATCGCATCCCCCTTTCCTTACAAAAGACCGAGGTTAAATTGGTCTTACGGGTGAAGGCTTTCCGCATATCGAAGTTGATTTTCTATTCACTTCTATACCCTGATTCTTGTTGGCTTTGCCTCTTGCATCGTGATTCCAGCAGGGAGAACGTGTGGTGCAATCTCTACCCGTGGGAGACTGCAGCCCAAGAGAGAGTAGGAATCGCTTCCGTCGAGCGATATCGATGATTGTTTCCCCCAATCGACTTTGTGTCCACTCTTGGGGTTGATTGGGCATCCGGTGACGATATTACCTCTCTCTTTATCGTTCCTTTTTTAAATAGAACTTGATTTTTCTCTCGTTCTTGTGATTCTATCCAAGGATTTTACTGCCCGTTGGTGACCGTGATGGCTGAAAAGATGACTTCCAAGGTCGGTGATTGGATNCTTCCGGGCAGCAACGTGTGTCTATGGCCGATGGGTCCTCTATTTCTGTGGCTGGAAAAGGGAGTTTGTCCCTGTTGAATAAATATCTTCTTCAGAATGCTCTTCATGTTCCCAATATTCCTGTGAATCTGTTATCTGTCAGCAGTATTACCAAACAACTCAATTGCAATCTAATCTTCTCTGCTGATCGGTGTTTTCTACAGGACTTGGTGACGGGGACAAAGATTGAGATTGGTTCGGTTATTGATGGACTCTACAGACTGCCCGTGCAGGTTGCTTCTGCTCTCATGTCGGCCACTAGTGGACAGTTGTCAGGGGTGGAAGACAGATCTAGCGGCTTGGACATCTCCCGTTCCCGTTAATTAAGAAGTTGTTTCCTCACCTTTTTACCTCTGTTTCCTTGGACTCCCTTACCTGTGAAGTGTGTCAGTTGTCTAAGCATGTTAGGGCCTCGTATCCTATTTCTTCCACTAAAACCAGCCATCCTTTTGCTTTGGTTCATTCTGATGTTTGGGGTCCTTCGGAAATACCCACTGGTCGCGGTTTCCATTATTTCATGACTCTTATTGATGACTACTCTCGGTGTACGTTCGTGTATTTGTTGAAAGACCGTAGTGAAGTTCCGAGCATTGTCAAAAACTTCGTTGCATTTGTTGAAACTCAATTCCAGACCTCTGTTCAGGCCTTTCGTACTCACTTGACAACACAATGCCATTAGTACTCACTTGACAATCAAGGTTACATGAAACATCCTGTAGCCACACACCTCCTCAGAATGGCATGGCTGAAAGGAAGAACCGTCATCTGTTAAACGTCACCCGGGCCATTATGTTTCAACGTCATGTCCCTAAGCGGTACTGGGGTGATGCACTTCTCACTAGTGCTCATCTTATTAACCGTATGCCTACTCGTGTGCTGAATGGTCAATCTCCCTATTCTGTTTTGTGGCCAACTCAGAATCTCTGGCCTTTGACCCCTCGGGTGTTTGGGTGTGTTTGTTTTGTCCATGATCATAGTCCCATGCTCAAGAAACTCGACCCTAGGTCCATCAAAGCGGTCTTTTTGGGGTATTCCTCCACCCAAAAGGGATACAAGTGTCTCGATCCTACTACTTCCAGGATATATGTTTTCAGGGATGTTACGTTTCATGATCATGAGGCGTATTTTCCTGCGAATCCTCTTCAGGGGGAGTATTATGGTGAGACAGTGGAAGAGTATTCGTCCCATCAGCTTATTCAGTTCACAGACTTCTTCGACTACACGGCTAGGAATGTGGAACAAGACAGTAAGTTGGGGGGCAGCCCTGTGATAGAACAGCCTCGCGATCATTTGTTTGGTCAGGTTTACAGCAGAAAGCAGAAGGGTGTGATGGAAGTTGTAGATGCTGTCAATCCCAATCTTGTGAGCACCCCGGATGATCCAAGTCCAATGAATGATGATCTCCCTATTGCCCTACGTAAAGGCACCAGGTCATGTACTTCTCATCCCATTCAAAGATTTGTCTCTTATGCCAAGCTTAGTAAAGATTATAAGTGCTTTATTACATCTCTTTCTATGGCCGTT
>JAANDH010000167.1:168139-261514 GCA_011799765.1 Nymphaea thermarum | reverse complement strand
CTGAAGATCAAGTTGCCGATGTGTTGACAAAATCTTTATGTACATCTCAATTTGAGAAAAATGTTAGCAAGCTTGGCATGTTTGACATGTATGCCAAGCTTGAGGGGGAGTGTTGAAATATGTTGTATTGGGACCGGATCCATATCTGGATCCGGATCCCTTGGGCACGGGTACCGAGGACGGCTCGGTACCCTAGGCAACTTCTCCCCTCTCTCCTTTATATTCTCACTTATGTGTAATTGTTGAATTAAGTGAATAAGAATTTTCTCTCTCCTAGGGTTGCGGTGTGCCCCTAGGTTAGAGCTTCCCCGTGATTTTTTTCCTCGTTCTGAGGTTTTTCCACGTACATCGTGTGTTCGTTCCTTGTTCTATTCTTGTGGTTTGTGTTTCTACATTACCAAATATTGACACTTAAAGGTGTCTTGCCCACATCTCTACACCATAGATGAAGCCAGGGCAGACATGTTTGTGCGTGGATTGCATAATGGTCTGCGAAGCAAGGTGATCTCTAGTAGGCCTCGTGATTTGGACAAGGCGGTCACCATGGGTAGATGCATGGAGAAGGATTGGGTAAGGGCACATAAGGACCATCACAAGAAGGCAAGCATATACACACACGGTGGGCAGATGCAGGCCAAGCACCACAACTTCGCAGGCAGGGCAAAGTCTTATAGGAAGCGTGATGATAGAACATTCAGGCAGAACAGGCCTACCTGCAGTGACACCACATAGAGGGCAGTGACTACTCTGACTCTACCGAGGTGTCCTACTTGCTCATGAGTGCACCCCCAAAAGTTGTACTATCGGGAGACTGGAGCGTATTTACACTGTGGAATGATGGGACACTTCATCAAAGATTGTCCCACAATACAAGGAAAAGAGTTGAAGAAGTCGAGGTTGGTTCTTCAAGTGCACAAAAGACGACTGAACGTATCTATGTGACTACCGTGGAGGAGTTTCAGGTACACAATCTCATTGAAGGTACATTACTTGTTGGTTCTCATATTACTGGAGTGATGTCTATTGCAGGGGTGACTCATTCTTTCATATCTAGTCGATTTTCCATTTTACTGGAAGTGTCAGCTAGGATGATACTATATGTCTTAAAAGTGGTCAGCCCTATGCATGCTCAAGATTCATGTAGCGAATACCTACTTGATGTAAATGTGGAGATCCATCGACATTATTTACCTGCACAGTTGGTGATCATAAGTCTCAGTCGGTTCGATGTTATTCTGGGCATGGATTGGCTATGTGTGCATTATGCCAACATAAATTGTAGAAAGAAGCAGATGCAGTTGTTGACTCATGAGATGCATCTAGTGGAATTCCAAACTCGTAAAACCAGTCAAGCTTATAAGATAATGGTGTCTGCACTCAAGGCTAAATGATTGTTAGAAAAGAGAAATGTTGCATTCTTGGTCAATGTGTTGACCAATGAGAGTAAGCTGATAAAGTTAGAGGATGTTGCTATTGTGAGTGCGTACCCTGATGTGTTTCCTGAAGAGCTATCAAGTTTAACTCAAACACGAAAAGTTGAATTCAAGATAGAGTTGTTAACATGGATAACTCCTATTCCTAAAGCACCATATCATATGGCACCGGCAGAGTTAGAAGAATTAAAGAAGCAACTACAGAAGCTCTTAGATAAGGGCTTCATTTGACCGAGCATGTCACCTTGGGGAGCACCCGTGTTGTTTGCTAAGAAAAAGGATAGAACGATGCACTTGTATATAGATTACTGCATGTTGGATCAAATCACCATAAAAAATAAGCATCTGCTTCTTAGTTGAGGACTTCTTTGATCAACTCAAGAATGCAAAGGTGTTCTCTAAGATTGATCCAAGGACAGGTTATCATCAACTCTTGATATGGGAGGAAGATGTTGCTAAGACTGCCTTTTGAACTAGATATGAGTACTATGAATTCAGGGTCATACCTTTGGGGTTGACCAATGCTCCTGCAGTGTTTATGGACCTCATGAATCGGGTTTTCCAAGACTACTTGGATTGATTTGTTATTGTTTTATGGATGATATTTTGTTGTACTCAAATAATGAGACAAAGCACAAATATCATTTAAGGAGTGTGTTAGGGAATTTGCGCAAGCATAAGTTGTACTCCAATTATTCAAAATGCAAATTTTGGCTAGAGAAGGTAAACTTCATTGGTCATGTGATCTCGGTTTTGGAGCATTTCTTTCTACTTTCTATTATATCAATGGCGACTTCTCCATTTCTTGTGCACTTTGAAGGTCTCTTTGACAAGCTTGTGGATGATGAGTTTCAGACCGATGGTTCTTCTGCAGCTAAGTGACAGGAGTGTAATGATTATGATGGGCCTCCTGTTGACACTTCTCTAGTGAACCTTTCCTTGAGTGAATCATAGTACCATTCACAAGTTCAGGTGGATGAGGTTGTTGCCGAAAAAGCTGGCCCGTCTAGTGTGAGTCAAATTCAAATTAGAGAAAGTAAATTAGGTTGCAGAAGGGAGTAGTTCCAATGTGCTTGTTGGGTCCAACGAGCCTATCATACCAGCAGAGTTGGTTGCACATGGTGCCAGCGCCAATGCCCATCTTAACAATTTGGAAGCAGATTTTCCGTCTGTTAAGGGTTCTAAACACACTCGAACGAGTGTGAAGGAGGTGCAGTAGAGTAGCTTTCATATAGGTATGGGAGATAATGATTCTGGTGGTTTTGGTTCTCATTCAGATTTCTTTGCTGAATTGGATGAAAATACATCTAGGCATACTAGAGGGGAGCATGGCACCACATTCTCATCAACGTCTTTGCAATCTTAGTCGCAAAATCAAGCTGGTTTTGTTCAAGGGATAACACAACAAACTGATGCAATCAGTGATGGTCTGCAGTCATCTTCATCTTCTGTCTTTGATAGTTCTTATGTTCCAGATCCCCAAGAAGAGGTCATTGAGAAGGATCCAAATGGTTGGGCTGCAAACTATGAATGAAAAGCTCGTGCTCACAACACAGAGAGTGTGCTCACAACACAGAGAGTGCTACATCACACGAGTAGCTGCAATATAGTCCTCAATATTTGGAAAATGCCTGTACCTTGGATGGAGGTATGATCACAATACAAGGGAATGGCACCAGATAGATGGTTATAATGCTCCTGCTTCTAGCTCTGCATGCTTTAGCTCTTCTTTAGCTCACTGAATGCTGAACAGGTACTGCTTTGTTTTGAAAAAAGTTATGGTTATATTTTGCCAAATATCTACTATATTGCGAAAATGGCCATTTTTCTTTAGTTAGAAAAATAAGCACTGGGAGTCTGGAATTTCCAATTTTATAAAAAAAATTGCTGATTTATTAAACATTCAATTATGTCAACGTTTTAGGTTGCCTTTTCCTATCTTTCATCATCGATCAATTCCACGTTGTTAATGGACACTCTTACCTGTTAGTAATATCTTGTGTGGTTGCTGCTAACACCCATTTGAAAGCACCTTATTGTTTGCAAGACACTATAACGTATATTCAGATTTTTTTTTCTTTTTGATAGCAAATTAAAGAAGCCAACTCTTAAATGTAAATGTAAAAGAGACCGCATAGCCCTCTCCCCAACAATATAAAATTTTCATGTCAAACCTTCACGTGAAATTAAGTTTTGTGAACTTTCAAGAACCTTCCTTGGATTAATTATTCCTAGCAGAAAAAACTGACCTCACATGCAAACTCCTGACAACATTGATTTTATTTATTATTTGATATTTGAAACAGATTTGTTTTGGTAGTGAAGGCATTATTTTGTATCTTAAATGATTTTGAATTTTTTTATGAAAAAATGGTTCGAAATGTAGAGAAAAAAATTGTTATATTTATTTTATTAAACAGCGCTATATATATATATATATATATATATATATATATATATATATATATATATATATATATATATATATATATATATATATATATATTAGGCTGGGACTACGGCACATTTGAGGAGGAACTTGATAAAGTTCGAGTAGAGATCTCACAGATAGAGGAAACGACTTTCCTTCCGAGATGTTTGATAAGTCCAAAAATGTTTTCTATTTCACTTCTTCATTCAGGTGAAAGATTTCAGCATTGGACAACACATCATCAAACGGGATTAAATTTGTTCTTCTCCCATTTTAACAACCGTTATTGCTTAAGATCTACGGGAAAAAGGTATGCACTAGAGTTTCATTTTTTGTACATTGTACAACATTAAAATTTTTGTGGCTGTCAAGCGCCCCATTGATTAATTCACTTGTTGGTGAATAGAGACAAGAACACGACAATGGGGCATCTCCACAAGTCCGTTCCTTTTGAGAATCGTTATCAATGTCGTCATTTGACTGCCTTGGTCCAAGTGAGTTAGAATGGTTGATATTAATCATTCTAAATTTATTTTTTAGTTACTTATGTTGGGATTTCTTCCCTTCATGCATACACAAACGATATGCCCTAAAACAGGATCATGCTCATGCTAAATCATTGAATTAATCAAAACCTTAAACTAAAACGGAAGCGTACCTGAATCCATCTGAACTGGTGCACGGGAAGATCGCAGCAGGGTCTTCCAGGGTACGTGCGGTCGTGCGTGAGGTCTTTCTCAGATGGGGGAGAGGAAAACTCTAGAAACCAACGTTTCAGGCAACTGTGTGCACGACCCCAGGGACCACTACGATTTTATAATAAGGACAATTACGAATTCTACCCATCAAAGAGTCCGTAATTGTGTACTGATATCCATACATTTCAAAATTACCCCATGCCATCTAAAATAACGTAATATCCCAAAACACAATCACTTAAGCGGATATTTACTTTAAGACAACCATAATGTCTGAAATTCCTCATAGACATATGTCGGCCCACCAAATGATCTTACAATCTCCCACTTGGGCCAAATATGTCTTTATTCATTCAGACATTACACAAAACCTTAGGAGCTCATAATTGTTATCTTATTAAACGTCATTTTCACCAATCTCGTCTATGACCATATCAACATAGAACCAAAGCGGCTTTCGCTATATAAAAATTAGCTAAACCTTCAATGATCACAAATGTTAACACAATCAATGACATAGATCTTATATGGATGTATAGCATGAGAATTACATGCAATGTGATTACAATATGCCTATTCTCAACTGGTCCAACTTTAAAACCTTATGGAACCAAAGAACTTTAAACTTTATTGTGCAGAAAACTGAATATGTGTCCATACATTGGAGCAAACAAAATACAAACTCCCACTAAACCAGCACATCATCCAAGGATAACACCCCTATACGAACAACATGTTTGTGAAAGACCTTATGTGTTAAACCCTTGGTAAGCGGATCCGCAATTATAGAGTCTGTCCCAATATGCTCTAGACATCTGACCATTCTGTATCCTTTCTTTAACAACCCAAAACTTAATGTTGATATGCTTCGACTTTGACAAACTACGGCTGTTATTAGAGTACATAACTGCTGAATTATTGTCACATAATAACCTTAGTGGTCTTTCTACACCACTCACAATGCTCAGCCCCGTGACAAAATTCCGCAATCACTAAACATGATTGGATGCCTCGTAACATGCCATGCTACTGTCTTGGCACCCAGCAAAATCAGAATTTGAATACCCAATGATCTCCAATTGGTCTGACTTCCTGTATGTGAGCATAAAACCTTTTGTTCTTTGTAAGTACCTCAAAACACTTTTGGCTGCTTTCAAATGATCCATACCAGGATCACTTAAGTATCTATCTAACATTCCAATGATAAATGCAATATCCGAATGAGTACAAACCTGAGCATAAATAAGGCTTCCCACAACAGACGAATAGGGAATCCTTTCTATTTCCTTAGATTCGATTTCACTTTTGGAGCACTATAGCAACTGGAGTATCTCCTGGTTTACAACTTTTCATGCCATATCGCTGAAGCACCTTATCAATATAGGTCTTTTGCGATAATCCAAGAATACCCCGAGAACGATCTCAAAATATTTGGATCCCCAATACAAAAGATGCACAACCAAGATCCTTCATATCAAACTTTGTTGACAAAAATTTCTTAGTTTCATGCAATATGCTCGCATTATTACTTGCCAGCAATATATCATCGACATATAAAACTAGAAAGATAAATTTACCCCCACTGAACTTTTGGTATGCACATTCATCAACCATATTCGTTTCAAAGCCAAATGAAACTATAACTTGATGAAATTTGCAATACCACTAACGAGAAGCTTGGTTTAGCCTATAGATGGATTTCTTGAGATTGCAGACCATTTCCTTTGCATCAGCTGAAACAAAGTTTTTTGGTTGCATCATATATATCGTTTCATCAATGTCTCCATTTAGAAACGTTGTTTTACATCCATCTGATACAGCTCTAAGTCAAAATGAGCAACAAGTGCCATTATGGTCCTGAAAGAGTCTTTTGACGAAACTGGAGAGAAAGTCTCTGTATAATCAATGTCTTCCTTTTGAGTAAAGCCCTTTGCAACAAGACGTGCCTTATACCTTTCGATGTAACCTAATGAATCCTTCTTGGTTTTAAATATCTATTTACAACCAATGGGTTTCACACCTTCAGGCAAGGGAACAATATCTCATACGTCATTGTCCATCATGGACTTTATTTCCTCATTCATGGCATCCATCCACTCAAGAGATTTAGAACTCTTTATTGCTTTCTGGAGGTTGATATGATCATCATCCATTAAGCTCATATCAACATCATGTTCTTCGAGATAAACAAAATCATTTGAAATTGTATTTCTCCTCAATGGCACCTCTACTTGATTTTCTTGAGATTGTTGAGTTTGTTCTTCAGTGGGGAGATCAACATCATTGCCTTCTTCTGAATATGTTGATGAAACAATGCCAAGAATAAAGACCTGACCATTGCTTTCAACATTTGTATGAGTAGACTCATGTCTCTCTTCAAAGGCAATGCTTCTAACCAAATCACCTCTCCCAAACTCAATATTCTCAAAAATTGGGCATTTCCCGTTTCAATGAAAGATTTATTGGATGAATTATAAAACTTATAACCCATTAATGTTTGTTCATTTTCCCTTTTCGACATAAGCCTTTTAATCCTCTTTTCAGAGATATGTCCCAAGCGCTTATGCCACAACATAGCAAAATTCTCATTGGCCAATTTTTGTTTAGTACCACTAGACGTAACATGCAAGGTTTCATTATATGAAGCGACCGTATCAAGCAAATAGAGGTTATCGCTACTTGACAAAGAACCAGTGGCAATTAAATTTGAATGCAGAAACAACTTAAATCTACTTCCTCCAAATGAACAATAATAACCAAATTTGTCCAATGAGGAAATAGAAACCAAATTCCGTCTAAAAGACGGTACTACATAAGTTTCTGTCAAATTCAAATAACAACCAGTCTTTAACAATAACCGAAAATTTGCTATGGCTTCAACCTTCGCCTTCTTGCCATTGCCCACATAGATGAATCTTTCAGCATCATTTGGCGTTTGACAATTTAGGCAACCTTGCATAGAAACACTTATGTGAGTAGTAGCACCTGAATCTACCCACCATGTGTGTCTAGGTACTGAAGTTAAACTAACCTCAGAACAAACCAAAGTGAGAAGCGTATATTTCCTTTCACGCCAAACGTGAGACTCAGTACAATCCTTCTTCATATGACCTTCACCCTTACAAAAGAAGCAGCCTAATCGGCTTTCCTTATGCTTCTTTTGTTTCCTAATGGATGACTGGTCAACGACAACTTTCTTAATAGTCTTTCTTTTCTTATTTTTAAAAAATGAATCATTCAACTCAGGAATAGTACTCAAATTTGCAAATATCATGGAAGAACTCAGGAATACTACTCAAATTTGCAAATATTATGGAAGCAGAACACACTGTACAAAGAACAAAATGCCAAACATGCTCACAATCAATACATGTACAAAGATGAAATAACAAATGTAAATGAATTTAAATACAATGGCCTAAATCCCATCACAAGGTATCAGTGCAATGCTAATATCCAATCTTTGGATTGAAATATTAACTGCAAGTGGTATTCTTGGTCAACAATGAATATAGATAATTAACCCTGTCAAACAACGAGCCTATCTTTGGATTGACTCGCTATTCACATGGAAACCTGAAAAATTATCACATATTCATTGCCATGTATACTTAAACCCGACCAAACAACAATCCTCCTTTGGGCTGATCATTGCACACATGGATCAAGTATATTATCATCTAATGTTCAAAACAGACAAATTCGTACAACAGATGGAACTTTGACGACATAAAGAACAAACTTACTCATTTCGAATAATATACATGGCCAAAGATCAAATTCATAATCCAAACATTCATCTAAAGTACACCCATAATTTTAATAACATGCAAAACATGATACATGAATTAAAATTTACATACAAATTTGTCCTACATTGAATCCAAAAAACAAATGATTCAATGATGTGACACATACAAAATGGCCTTACATTGAATCCAAAACCAAATGATTCAATGATATGGGCCCAAAAGAGTCTAAAATTTTATAAACCGGTATCATAATCGTGCTTAAGTGGGTAAAGAACCACTGAATCAGCCTTAATATGGCCCGTATTGTTCTTAAACCTCAACTAAAACACCCATAATGCCCTAAATAGGGCAAAACTAGTTTAAAAATTGGATGAACCGTTCAAAAATATACCGTATCGGTTCCAAAACCCACTGAACTGGTTAAAAAATGGCTAAAATAGGTTCCAAAACTGAATGAACCGGTCTGAAAAGCTCTGAATCGGTTCTCAAATGGTCCGAATCGGTGTTAAAAAGTCTAAACCGGTTCCAAAAGGGTCCGAACCGGTCTGAAAACCAACTGAACCGATCCACAAAAGATCCGAATCGGTCCCAAAACTGAATGAACCGGTTCTTAAAAGCCCTGAATCGGTCTGAAAATGGCCTGAATCGGTTCTAAAAGGTCCAAACCGGTCCGAAAAAGGTCTCAAAAAGTCTGAATCGGTTCCAAAACTGAATCAACTGGTTCGGTTTAAAAAAAAACAGTCCGTATGGATACGGGTCGGGTCCTGTCGGACCCGACCTGATCGAGAAAATCAAAAAATGGGCGGACGACAACAATTTTTTTTTTTTTAACTTTATGGATCCGAGTCTGGTCAGGACTGACCCGACCCAGGTCCGACCCCACTCCCGCTCGACCGACGCCGCTACTCGCCCGAAACCGTTGCTCAGGATCAGTCACCGAACTGACGGCGAACTTCGAAATTGCCTCCGGCGGGCCACCAGGGGCCTTGGGTGGGCGCCGGTGGGTGTCACGACTCCGTCCGACGACGGCTAAGTCGCCGGCAGGTCTAGACCGGCCGTTGCCCTCCCTGCCATCGACTTTCCCTGTGCCCTATTTCTTAGATTTAGGCATGGTGAAAAAACAGGGAAAACGGCAGGGCGGCAGTGGGAAAGCCACCAGCGGGTGCCGACAGGGCCGTCCGGCGACAGAGAGCTGCCCGGCGGTGGAGATACGAAGGTGGGTGCCGAAATCGAGCGAACCCACTGCTCTCATCCCTTTGCCTGTTCCTTCGGAAACCGAACGAAGAAAACAGCGGGATGGAGGTGGGTGGTCGTCGGTCGTCGTTCGAAACGGCTGTCCCAACCCGTCTTGCCGCATTAACGGCTGGCCCCGGCACTCACCCCATGCCAGCCGGTGCTCTTCCCTGACGCCCCTCCCTGCCTTCCCTCACGACAGGGGTTCTCCGGCAGGAAACCCAACAGCATGGGTGGCCACTGGTGGGTCGCGCCAGGACGGCTGGAAGCCGTCCGTCGCCTTCCGACGATAGACGCCACCCAAGACCGGCCGTCCTATGTGTTCTCAAGTGACTGCATCGGAAGCCCGACGGCTTCCGTTGCTTGTCCACACCAATTTTTTTTTTTGAAAGCAATACTTGCAGCCTAAGAAAGAAGGAACATCCGAACGAGAAGATGCACAAAATAATCCAAAAATTCAACGATTTAACGAAGAACATGGGCTCTAATACCAATTGTTGGGATTTCTCCCCTTCATGCATACACAAACGATATGCCCTAAAACAGGATCATGCTCATGCTAAATCATTGAATTAATCAAAACCTTAAACTAAAATGGAAGCGTACCTGAATCCATCTGAACTGGTGCACGGGAAGATCGCAGCAGGGTCTTCCAGGGTATGTGCGGTCGCGCGTGAGGTCTCTCTCAGATGGGGGAGAGGAAAACCCTAGTAACCAACGTTTCAGGCAACTGTGTGCACGACCCTAAGGACCACTACCATTTTATAATAAGGACAATTACGAATTCCACCCATCAAAGAGTCCGTAATTACGTACTGGTATCTATATATTTCAAAATTACCCCATACCATCTAAAATAACATAATATCCCAAAACGCAATCACTTAAGCGGATATTTACTTTAAGACAACCATAATGTCTGAAATTCTTCATAGACATATGTCGGCCCAACAAATGATCTTACAACTTAATAATCGTTTTATAATATCTTTAAATATGAAAATCAATAATAGGTTGGCTGGCATATGATTCACCAAAATGATATGGCAATGAAATCGATATGTAACTCCAACCTTGGTCTTAGAATGAGGCAATTGAGTCAGGGCCTAACCTAAATGAGATCGTGGGCCAAAAGCCATTTCTTTCATATTGCCTTACATTACACCGTGGGTAGGCATTTGACGACCTTAATTTGTCATTTTTCAACGACATTATTAGTATAAGAAATTTTAATTAACTTTACTATTCCTTAAAAACTTTTAGTTTGGCCCTTAAATTATTTTTTTACACTTAAAAATGAGAATTTAACTCATACCTAATTTGTAAGAATATTGTGAAAAAGAAATGAATCTGCATGTAATTTTACTGTTGCAAAAAAATAGAGAATTGCATTAAATGCATAGGTTTACATATACGCAATTCACTCTTACTTTTTGAAAAAAAAATTATTTGAGCGTAATATGAACGGTTAAAGTTGTTTCTAATGTTTTAAAGTATAAAAAATTTGCAGTTAGCATTCAAAGACCTACATATATTTTTTTATGTTCTCAATTAGTCTTCTAAAAAGTTGTTGAAAAACACCTATATTTTCCACTCTGTTTCTTACTCCAAAATATATAACTTTTGAAACTCTCAATTAAAGAAAAATATTAATTAAATATATTCTTCATGAAACGTGCGCCTCACCCTATTGAAATGAATGGTGGGAATTTTTACATGCACAAACAATATGAGAATTTTGCTGCCAAGGGTGTAAAACGATGCAATAGATATATACATGCATATATAAATCGTGTGAAGACAATTTTTTCCTTTTTTTTCTTTTCACTATTGGACAGATGGGCCAATTCGTCATAGTTTGCACTTATTACGGGAAATGTCTTCTATCACGATTTCCCTTTCCCATGCAAAGTTATGTGGAATATTTTGTTTTCTTTAATTTTCAAAGCATTCCTCCCTTACAATTTCGAATATCAAGGAAGGAGATTGGTCGATTGGCTTAGTCAATCTTCCTGGACTTCCTGGCTGACTGACAAAAGTTTGGAGACCTTTCACACTATTTCGTAAAATGTGTTAACGATTAGGAATGACAATAATTTTTTTGTTTTCCTCAGGTGGGATACCATTTTGCCCGATTCTCCCCATTTTCACTATTTGTCGTCTGTTGATCCCTCTCCTAGGGTTCACCACAAGCCATGGCGAACAACGCCCATCTCCGGCGATCATGGTGGGATCACCAGCATCTCCGTCCACCAGCATGCTATCACTTCAATAGATCGGTAAGTTTTCTTTCCTTCCGCTGCCATTTTCTTCTATCCACATGAGTTTCCCTTGCTTTCTTTTTGCATACGCCTAAATCCTTCCGCAAGGCCGATCGATCAAGTTTTGGTGACAAGGGGAAAGGAACCCCACGTTCTTGGAGATCTGTGTTGGATGGAGAGTGAGATGATGTTCCCGTCTCCTTTCTGAGGGCCTCTAGAGAGGGGATCTGGTTAATGCTTTGTGACTGGTTTCTGCATCCTCATTGTCCTCCTCACAAGCATCTACACCAAACGTGTATGACATCCACACCAAACCTGTCTGTTGCCTATGTTGTCCTCCTTTTATCCAACCGTGGTAACCAGGTATGCTCTGTTGTGATTCATTTGTTCCTCTGAGATTAGACAGATCTGCGAAAAGCCTAAAATGAGATGGTTAAGTTTTGGAGTTTTATGTTCTAAGTGTAACTTGTGTGGTACTCAAGAGATTGTTTGTATCTAGAGTAGAAATATGTATCAGCTTTAAGCTCTTCAGTGCAGCCTTTTGTGAAAACCATACTCTCAATGCTGTTCTACAAACTATAAGTTAAACCTGAATTTGATTCTCTACTTTCATACTTTTAGCTTCAAATTTTGGGTTGGATTTAGAATCAGGATAGATCAATTTGATGTGATTATGCATTGGTTTTGGATCTGAACCAGTGGTACAGATTTGACTAGAATTTGTACTCTGTTGGGCAGCAACCCTAGGGTTCCCCTGCCAACCTTCATGCTATTTTTTTTTCATGTGGGTTTTTGTCCAGCCTAACTCCTATTTGCATGTACATTTATCACAAGTGCCATAGCCGGTAACCTCTCTCTTAATTAGGAAAATATCTAAGAAACCTGATTTCTTGATATTTTGGAGAACTTGTTTTTGAGAAATGAATAAAAGCATTTGTGCGTATAAATTCTGAACTATAACTAAAAGCAGGACAAGTACAAAAATTAAAAACATTTTAAGTTCTATGTTGAGATCATGAGGAAAGCGTTGTGATTCATTTTGGGGTCATATTTATGTCTTGAAATATCACATAATAATGCCTGCTTTGTTCAAGATGAGTTCCTATTCCTTATAGTGTTCTCAATTTTGCCAACAGCAATTCAGGTGCTTGTTACTTTAATTTAGTAATATAAAATGGCAATAAAATATTCATTTTCTTAAAAATTTTGTTATTACTAATATATCAATTTTAGATGCAATGTTATGAAACTTTAATGGCTGTACCTTGATAACAGTAACAAAGTTTTATTAACATAAATCTGCCCCCAATCTTAAGGCATGTGCATAAAATAGTAACTAGTTGTTTTCAAATGACTCTCAATTCCTGTTCCTGAACTTGTGCTTAGCGACTACTTAAAAATTGAACCTACATATAGGCTGGGATTGGCACCTAGACAACACCAACACTAATCCAGTGCCTTTGCTCTGGTTTAAATTTCTAGATCCACCACTCATCTTTGTTCATTTTCTTACTATTCATCTGTGCCACTATCATGATTTCTGTTCATTGCCTATTGTTTATTAGGGAACAGTGATATCTATAATAAGAACATTAGGAGACCATGTGGAGTACCCATAAAGTTTATGATCAACACTTTTCTAATTTACGATCTCAGAAAATTTCATTAATATATCACCTTGTATGATTCACCGTAATAATATCCCGGCCATTTTCATGCATGTTTCTGTTGAGCACATTAAAAAAATAATTAATTTTGGTTCTTGGAGGACAAAGAGAGAAATTTCAGTAATGTATCACCTTGTAAAGGTGACCATAATAATATTGAGGCAATTTTCTTGCTGAGATCCGTGGAACGCATGATTTAAAAATGTTTGAATATGGTTGTTGGGGGGGGGGGGGGGGGAGAGGGGAGAGAGAGAGAGAAATTACTGTGGTAAAGACATAATGCTGTTATGTAGGCTATGCTTGTGGTCCTCCCTACAAAACACAAGCTATCATATTGAATTCAACGTTGTGGTGCAAATGTGGGGTACAGAAATGACACTGCTCCTTCCTTATTTCTCCCTCTCTCTCGCTCTGTGCATACCTTTTAATTATAATTCTAGTAACATTGATTCGAGGTGCACACTCTGAAAGACTGAAACAATATGGATGGCTTCAACTGTAGTTGCTTTCCTGAAACTTATTCATGCATTAGGTTGATTGCAGAACAATCAATGTTTTCTTGAAGATCTTAGACCCAACTAATGGAGAAAGCACTTGGCCAAGCAGATATCGATGACTTAATATCTACCCATCAAAACCTAATGTTGTCTTGTCCTGACACTTTGGTATTTTGCATTATATGACAATATTTTAAGGCCTATTAAACGACTTTGAAATGAAGATATGCAGATTGCAGCCCATTGTCAGACTGTATAAGTTGCCCCAACCTCTTGTCTAAAGTTTGAGACTCTCAACCTCGTTGATAGCCCATTGACCAACCTGAGTCTCGCAAAATGGTTGACTTAGGGCCTAGGGGTGAATTGGCAGCTGGGAACCATTTGTCTGTGCCTACTGCCGAGCAACCCCTCAAGTATTAATTTTGGAAATGACATGAATCTCAGCACCAAGCCAAGACATCATAAAGGTTCCAGAGTGTTCCCTTAGTTGGGTTTGTGCAGTGACAACTTTATATTTGGAAGCATGCCAACGACATCACTTGGGCTGAGCATCACTTGAAACATTCATGATGAAGCACCAAATCCTGCCATTGACCATTTGCTGACTATTAACATCAAGAAGAATTTAAAGATAACTTCAAAAAAATCTACCGGTTAGCGGTGGTTGTAAGAAACATAGAAATGAATCTTTCCCTTTATACTACTCAAGGGGAAAACATGCCCACACGAAATATAGAACAATTGTAGAGTACTTATTTTCAGTTTCAGCAATAGGTGGTCATAAAGCAGATTGTTAATTGCTAAACTATTTAAGACAGACTAACAAGATCTATTCAATAGTGTGAAATATGAATTAATCACTTCAAAGTACAGTTTGACAAAATTGCATTCCAAAATCAGTTTTTGTTGCAATTTTCTTGTGTGATGGTACCATAACTTACAACTCCATAATCGTCAATTTTTGCTGCTTCAAGATCAAGGAAAGTCATTTTTCTTGCAAGAACCCACTTGGCTAGTGTCTGTTGTTTGCTCTCAGTGGTCCACTCAGTGAGAAGTGCCAAACGTTCATGATTCATAATTTTTAATGCTCATGGATATTTTCACCAAGTATTGTTGGATCCACTTGTATGTCCAAGTCAATGGAATATAGTTTTCTATTCATCTATATATTTTGTTGTTAGTGATATGCATTTGCAACCCTATCAAGAAGAAGATTTATCCATGTGCTATCTAAAAGGCAAAAACTAGGATTGAATCAATATTGTAGATATAGACAAATATCCTGTGGCTTTAACTTGTCATCTAAGTGTACTTTAACTTTGTTATTGATCATGTAGCATATTTTTGCCTAGCTACATGTGCTGCCTTATTTTTTTAAAGAATTTCCTGTAGTTGCTATGATTGCTTCTCTTCCTTTTTCATTAGATCAACAGTTAATTTCCCATGTTTAGTATATTCTTTCATATTGTTGATTGGCTTTTGAGGGTATAACATTTTTTTCGCAATTAAGATTTTTATGATATTACATTATAGACTTTTGATCATGTGTGGAAATCATCAAATAGACAAAGGGTGCTTTTTCCACCTTTTTTTCAATTGAAAAGCATCATTGAATGTGGAATTGAATTGGTGAGCTGGCAGACTTCACCTTTTGTGAACGGTAAGTTCATTTTGTAAGAAAAGCATTGCCATTGATCTTTTAATTTATTTTATTAGCGATAAAACAGTGATTCAAAAATTGGTAGCTTTCTATTTCGTTTTCAGTATATTCTTGTCCCTGAGGAGGTTGAAGAGGAATTCTTCGTCCAGCATTCAAAAAGGGGAAATTGTGTCCATTTCATACTTTTGCTTGGATGCACCTATCTAATTAGTATGCTAATGTAGTTAACTCTCAAACTATTGGAAATAGTGCAGGCATTGTGTTGTTTTTTATCCATTGGATGGCCAACATTGATTGTGGTGTTTCAATTGGAACAAGATTTATCTTTACCATAATACTCTTTAGCCTTTTCTCAATATGTATATTAGTGCACACCTACAATTGCATGATCAGGGCTTCTCACTTGGTGAAAACCCAAGTGAAGCCATTATGTGTGGATCAACAACTCTTACGTCTGCGAGAATGCCTTAGAGGAAGAGCCAGAACTCCAAGAAATGGATGGCCCTGTAGAAGGTCTGAGGCGCTGAAATGAGACTACAAACTTTAGTTTTCCATGATTGTTTCCTTTACTGATAAAAGAATAATAACTTTGGCAATTACAGGAGGTTTTAGTGTTGCTTTTGATCCTCTTGATGGCTCCAACATTATTGATACCAACTTTATAGTTGGAACAAGATTCGGTGTGTAGCCTGGAGATAAATTGGTGGGTATTACAGGAAGAGACCAAGTGGCTGCAGCCATGGAATATTATGGACCATGGACGACTTACGTTCTTGCTCTGAAGGATATCCTCAGAGCACATGAAATATTATGGACCATGGACGACTTACGTTCTTGCTCTGAAGGATGTCCTCAGAGCACATATTGCTTCATGAAGGTACATATTTACATAACAATTTCTAGTTCAGCTGCTTATACGAGCGATGCTACTTGTTTGGTCATTTGGTTTCCACCTTAAGCATTTCAGATTTATACTGCATTTGAATTTTTTTGTAAACGGTGGTGTGATAGTAAAATTAGAATGTTTTAATGTCAAAAAGGAAATGTTTTAATGTCAAAAAGGAAAGGAGGAAACCTCGATTTTTTGGAGACAATTAAGAAGAAACAAGTTTTGAGGAGGGGAAGAGGCTTAGGTTTGAATCATTTGATTTTCGGGACTACCATGGAAACTTGGATTCTTGGACGTCCTTCAGCCTGCGAAAGAAGGAATTTGGGGATTGTGTGTGCCGACCTCATTTCTGCCACATTTTCACTAATGGGCATCCTCACTAGAATACTACTAGTTGAATTTAACAAATTTTTATGTTAATTTTGAAACTGTGTCAGATGTCTTGTAGTTTTGTGGCTTTATTTCAGTTTTAAAGAACTGCAGAAGGAGATATTCTATCAATGAATTTTGGAAAAGCGTTAATCCTTGAGATAGCTAATACACCATTCTCCTATTATTGTTCATTCAGTTAGCTTGTAAATGGGTTGCGTTTGCTTTTGCTCCCCACTTTCTCGCGGCATAATATTGTTTCTAATGTTTCTCTTTTGTTTTTGTGCCTCAAAACTCTAAGGTACCAATTGGCAACTTACCATGTGATAATTTGGTTTCTTGAATTTATATATTGAACATGTTCACGCCGTTTTCCTCCTATCAATATCTGTGTTTCTTCAACTCTCAAATGAAGATTAAAAATTGATATTTTTTTTATGAGAATAACTTGATTTTTGTTTTAATGTCCCAATGACCATTGATTTGACTTTTGTTTTAAAGTAGTGAGCCAGTGATTTTTATAAATTGCTTTTACTTGTTAATTGTTACTTATTTTAGTTGTTACTTGTGTTTTCTGTTTCCTAATTTTTAGTAATTGCTTATCTAGTTGCTTCTTGATGCTATTTTATTAATTTCTCATTTTCCTATTTTTCCTAATTTTTAGGGGTTTTTATGAATTTAAATATGACTTCAAAGAAATCTACCGATTAGGGGTGGTTGTAAGAAACATTGAAATGGAACTTTCCCTTTATACACTTCAAGGTGAAAACATGCCCACACGAAATATAGAACAATTGTAGAGTACTTATTTTCAGTTCCTGCAGTAGATGGCCATAAAGCAGATTTTTAATTGCTTAACTATTTAAGACAGACTAACAAGATCTATTCAATAGTGTGAAATATGAATTAATCACTTCAAAGTACAGTTTGACAAAATTGCATTCCAAAATCAGTTTTTGTTGCAATCTTCTTGTGTGATAGTACCATAACTTACAACTCCATCATGGTCAATTTTTGCTGCTTCAAGATCAAGGAAAGTCATTTTTCTTGCAAGAACCCACTTGGCTATTGTCTGTTGTTTCCTCTCAGTGGCCACTCAGTGAGATGTGCCAAATGTTCTTTATTCATAATTTTTAATGGCCGTGGATATTTTCACCAAGTATTGTTGGATCCACTTGTATGTCCAAGTCAATGGAATATTATTTTATATTCATCTATATATGTTGTTGTTAGTGATATGCATTTGCAACCCTATCAAGTAGAAGATTTATCTGTGTGCTATCTAAATGTCAAAAACTATGATTGAATCAATATTGTAGAAATAGATAAATTGCCTGTGGCTTTAACTTGTCACCTAAGTGTAATTTAACTTTGTTTGTTCATCATGTAGCATTTTTTTGCCTAGCTACATGTGCTGTCCTATTTCCTTAGAAAATTTCCTGTAGTTACTATGATTGCTTCTCTTCCTTTTTCATTAAATCATCAGTTAAGTTCCCTTGCTTAGTATGGTTTTTAAGTTTGTTTTAAAGCTAGGGATATTCTTTCCTATTGTTGTTTGGCTCTTCAGGGTATAACCTTTTTTTTTGTAATTAAGATTTTTATGATATTATATTATAGGCTTTTGATCACGTGTGGAAATCATCAAATAGACAAAATGTGCTTTTCCACCTTTTTTTTCAACTGAAAAGCACCATTAAATGTGGAATTGAATCGCTGAGCTGGCAGACTTCCCCTCTTGTGAACAGTAAGTTTGTTTTGTAAGAAAAACATTGTCATTGGTCTTTTATTTTATTTTATTAGTGATAAAACAATGGTTCAAGAATTGACAGCTTTCAGTTTCTCTTTCAGTATGTACTTGTCCCTGAGGAGGATGAAGAGGCAATCTTGGTTCAGCCATCAAAAAGGGGAATTTCTGTCCATTGCATATTTTTGCTCGGATTGCACCTATCTAATTAGTATACTAATGTAGGTAACACTCAAAATGTTGGAAATGGTTCAGGCATTGTGTTGTTTTCTTATCCATTGATGGCTCTTCCAACATTGATTGTGGCATTTCAATTGGAACAATATATATCTTTACTATAGAAACACGCAACAGAAGAAGAAACGAAGAAGTAACACAAAATATACGTGGAAAACCTCAAGAAGAGGTGAAAAACCACGGAGAAGCTCTAACCTAGGGGCAAAATCGCAACCCTAGGAGAGGGAGTCAATATTCACTTAATCAACAAATTACAATAAGTGATAAGAAAATAAGAGGGAGAGGAAGAGAGACCCGCCTAAGGCACCGAGCCGTCCTCGATTCCCATGCCCATGGGTACCGGGTCCATATCTGGACCCGGTTCTAGTATTCTAACACTCCCCCTCAAACTTGCTAACATTCTTTTCAAATTGAGATGTACATAAGGCTTTAGTTAGCACATTTGCAATTTGATCTTTAGACTTCATATAAGGAAGGATCAACTCCCGTATGAAGTGACGATCTATCTCCACATGTTTGGTTCTGTCATGCAGGAGAAGATTATTTGCCAGGTTAATCGCAGACTTATTGTCACAATACATGTTCATCTTCTCTTCCATTTCAATTCCAATATCTGCCAGAAGAATCTTTAGCCATAACATCTCAGTAACCCCCCATAGCAACAACCCAGTATTCAGCCTCAGCACTGAACCTAGAACAGACTTCCTGCCTTTTACTCCTCCATACCACCAGGTTTCCCCCTAGAAAGATGCAATACCCGGTGGTAGACCTTCTAGTATCTGTGCACCCTGCCCAATTGGCGTCAGAATATCCTTCAATATTAAGTTGGTCCTGCTATGTATAAAGAAGTCCTTTACCTGGGTCATTCTTCAGGTACCCCAATACTCTTTTTGCACTCTTCCAGTGACAATCAGTAGGAGCATGCATAAACTGACTCAACACATTAACAACATAAGTAATATCAGGGCGAGTAAGAGTAAGATAAATAAGCTTACCAACCAGCCTCTGATACCGTCCTTTTCCTTCCTCATCCAGGATGTTACCAGTTTTGATACTTATCTTTGTACCGGACTCCATTGGAGTTAGAAAGGGCCTGCATCACAGTTTACCCGTCTCTTTCAGGAGGTCCGGAGTATACTTCCTTTGGCTCATAACAAGCCCTGTCTCTGATCTTGCAATCTCTATTCCCAGAAAGTATATTAATTTTCCCAGATCTTTAAGGTCAAATTCAGCAACTAACTTCTCCTTCATCTTCCTTTTCTCTTCTTCATCGTCACCTGTGACAATCATATCATCAACATATACAAGAAGAATGCTCACCAGGTCATTTCTCTGCTTAATGAATAGGGTATGATCACCATTTCCCTGTTTATACCCATTAGTCTTCATTACCACCCTCAGTCTTTCAAACCATGCTATGGGGGACTGCTTCAGTTCATACAGGGCCTTCTTGAGATAACATTTTCTGCTTTGAGCATATCCAGGAGCCATGCTCATATAGACCTCTTCCTCTAGATGACCTGTTTAAGAAGGCGTTCTTGACATCAAGCTGGTTCATGCCCCACTTCTTTTGCACTGCAAGTGTTAAGATGACCCTCGCAGTCTTCAGTTTTGCAACAAGAGCAAAGGTTTCAAGATAATCAATTCCATATTTTTGGCTGAACCCCTTTGCAACCAGGCAAGCTTTATACCGTTCCACAGTACCATCAGGTTTATACTTCACATTAAATACCCACTTGGAACCGACTAAGTGAGTCCCCTTAGGAATATCAACCACTTGCCAAGTGTTGTTCTTTGCCAAGACATTCATCTCCTCTGTCATGGCCTGTAGCCATTTAGGATCCTCTCTAGCATCTTCCACACACCTGGGAATCACAGACATAGACAAAGAAGTAATAAAGCATTTGTAATCTTTACTGAGTTTCGCATATGAGACAAATCTCTGAATAGGGTGAGAAGTACATGACCATGACCTGGTCCCCTTGCGCAAGGCCATGGGAAGCTCTTCATTCATTGGACTTGGTTCATTCGGGGAACTCACAGGATTGGGATTGGTTACATCAACATCCTCAACCACATCTTTCTTCTTTCTGGTGTACACCTGGCGAAATAAATGATCACGAGCTGTGGGCTGATCATCCACAGGACCCCCTTCTACATGACTGTCTCTATCAACTCTGACTGTATCTTCTACACTGTGACTAACCTTGTAATCCAAGAAGTCCATAAACTGAATAAGCTGATTTGAAGAATACTCTTTCACATTGTTCCCTATACACTCCCCCTGAAGAGAATTCACAAGGAAATACGCCTCATGTTCATGGAAGGTAACATCCCGAGAGACATAGATTTTGGAAGTGGTAGGATCAATACATTTATATCCCTTCTGAGTTGAAGAATACCCCAAGAAGACAGCTTTGACAGACCGATGGTCAAGTTTCTTGATGGTTGGATTATGGTTATGAACAAAGCTAATATGCCCAAACACCCGAGGAGTAAGAGGCCAGGGGTTATTAGTGGGTCTGAGCACAGAGTAAGGAGTATGACCATTCAACACACGAGTAGGCATACGGTTAATAAGGTGGGCACTAGTGAGAAGAGCATCACCCCAGTAGCGCTTAGGAACGTGCCTGTGGAACATAATAGCTCGGGTGACTTCTAATAAATGGTGATTTTTACGTTCGGCCACGCCATTCTGTGGAGGAGTGTAACTGCAAGACGTCTCATGAACAATACCCTTGCTGCTCAAGAAGTCCTCCAGGGATTGAGAGACATACTCTCTTGCATTATCAGTGCGGAAAGTCTGAACAGACGTCTGAAATTGATTCTCAACAAATGCAACAAAATTTTTGACAATGACTGGGGCTTCACTACGTTCTTTTAACAGGTACACGAACGTACACCGGGAGTAGTCATCAATAAGAGTCATAAAGTAATGAAAACCACGACAAGTGGGTACTCCCGAAGGATCCCAAACATCAGAATAAACCAAAGCAAAAGGACGTGTGGTTTTATTGATAGAAATAGGGTACGAAACCCTAACATGCTTAGCCAACTGACACACTTCACAAGTGAAGGAGTCCATGGAAACAGAAGTAAAAAACCTAGGGAACAACTTCTTAATCAACTGGAATGGAAGATGTCCAAGACGCTCGTGCCATCGCATAATAGTAGACCTGTCTTCCACGCCCGACAACTGTCCACTAGTGGCTGAAATGAGAGCAGAAGCAACCTGCACGGGCAGTCTGTAAAGACCATCAATAACCGAACCAATCCCAATCTTTTTCCCTGTCACCAAGTCGTGCAGGGAACAATGATCAACAGAAAAGATTAGATTGCAATTGAGTTCTTTGGTAATACTGCTGACAGATAACAAATTCATAGGGATATTGGGACATGAAGAGCATTATGAAGACGATATTTGTTTAACAAGGACAAACTCCCTTTTCCAGCCACAGATATAGAAGACCCATCAGCCATAGACACGTGTTGCTGCCCTGAAGACAATTTGTACTCTTGAAACATCTTAGGGTCCCCTGTCATGTGATGCGTAGCTCCACTGTCAACAATCCAATCACCAAGTGAGGGATTACCTTGATCGTTTGTGGCAACAAGAGCTTGGGCTAACTGAGCACCCTCAGACGTGGAGGCGTCCTCTTGAGTAGTGGATAGCCGGCTGATATAAGCTTGCAGTTCCTTGATTTGGTCAGAGGAAAGCTTTGATTTTTCAACACTTGAAGAGCTACCATGACTAGAGTCGGGCACAGGAGGACCTCACCGACCAGAAGGAGGACGACCACGGGTGAGCCTCTTCTCAGGATGAATATCCCAACAGAAATCAACAGAATGCCCCAACTTGTTACAATGACTACAACGCCGAACAGGACGCTGCCCAGTCCCTGGAGCATGACTAACAAAGGCTGAGGGTGAACTCCCATGACTAGAGTCGATATGCATCACCTGACGGCATTGTTCCTCAGATTCCACCTGAGCATACACCTCCTCAATCTCAGGAGTCTCGTTACAGTTGAGAATTTGACTCCTAATGGATTCAAATTCATCACGCCCTCCTAGAAAAATAAACGTGCGGTCCATCCACTCCTTCTGCCAGTACAGGGCATGATCAGAACCACAATTCCAGTCATCATTCACATGATAATCCAGTTCCTTCCATTTAGTCTTCAGGGCTGCATAAAAGGATGCCACAGATAAGTCACCCTGTTTAAGGGAATAGATGTTGTGTTTGATCAGGTACATACGCAAGACTCTCTTTTTACGGCCATACATCCTCGCAAGCATAGTCTACATGTCATATGAGGTTGACTTTCGCAAAATAAGGGGCTGAATATCAGCAGAAACAAAACTAATAATCCACACCTTAACTTGACTATCCTCAAATGCCCAAGTCGCCCATGTAGGATTGGTTTTACTAGGCGCGGGTTTCTCCCCAATGATGTAGGGCAGACGACCGCGACTCGTGATCCCAATTTCAAGCGCAGCAGACCAAGAGAGATAGTTGTCTTTGTTCAACCGAATAGAGGTGACTTGAACAGGCACATTCTCGCTCTTAGTATTGCTGCCCGTGTCAACGGCAACATCGATCTTGGGAGTCATCTCTGCTGCCATCACGATCTCCAAAGACAAACAATATCCAACACCAGAAAACACGAGAGAGAGTACTGCACAAGCGTGGCGGTGATGGCTCAAGAGCAGCGGCGACGGCGCAAGGGGCGACGGTGCAAAGGAGACGGTGGCGGCAAAAGAGGCGATAAAGCAAGGGGCGACGACAGCTGGGAGCAACGACGGCGGCGCTAGGATAGAAACACGCAACGGAAGAAGAAACGAAGAAGTAACACAAGATATACGTGGAAAACCTCAGGAAGAGGTGAAAAACCATGGAGAAGCTCTAACCTAGGGGCAAAACTGCAACCGTAGGAGAGAGAGTCAATATTCACTTAATCAACAAATTACAATAAGTGATAAGAAAAATAAGAGGGAGAGGAAGAGAGACCTGCCTAGGGCACCGAGCCGTCCTCGATTCCCATGCCCATGGGTACCGGGTCCATATCCGGACCCGGTTCCCTATTACATGGTATTCTAACATTTACCATAATACTCCTTAGCCTTTGCTCAATGTGTATATTAATGCACATCTACAATTCCATGATGAGGGGCATCTCGCTCGGTAAAAACCCAAGTGAAGCCATTTTGTGTGCATGGACAACTCTTACATATGAAAGTTTGCATGCAAGGAAGACCCAGAACTCCAAAAAATGGATGGTCCCATTGAAGGTCTGAAGCACTGAAATGAGACTACAAACTTAGTTTTCCATGGTTGTTTCTTTTATTGATAAAATAATAATAACCTTGGCAATTACAGGAAGGTTTAGTGTTGCTTTTGATCCTCTTGATGGCTCCAACATCATTGATACCAACTTCATAGTTGGAACAAGATTCGGTGTCTAGCCTCGAGATAAATTGGTGGGTATTACAGGAAAAGACTAAGTGGCTGACGCCAATGGAATATTATGGACCAAGGACGACTTATGTTCAAGCTCTGAAGGATATCCCTGGAACACATGAATTTTTGCTACTTTTTTAAGGTACAAATCTACACAACAATTTCTAGTTCAGCAGGTTATATCAGAGATGGTACATGATTGGTCTTTTGGTTTCCACCTAAAGCATTTCAGATATATACTACATTTGAATTTTTTGTGTAACGGGTGGTGTGATAGGAAAATTAGAATGTTTTAATGTAAAAATTGAAGGAAGGAAACCCTCGATTTTTTGGAGACAATTAAGAAGAAACAAGTTTTTTTTTTTGGAGGGGGGTGGAGGGGCTTAGGCTTGAATCTTTTGATTTTGGGGAAAACCATTGAAACTTGGATTGTTGGACTTCCTTCAGCCTGTGACGGAAGGAATTTGGGGATTGTGTGTGCCGACCTCATTTTTGCTGCATCTAGGGAGGTAAGTTTCAGCCATATTTTTACTAATAGGCATCATCACTAGAATGTTACTAGTTAATTTTAACAAATTTTTATGTTAATTATGAAACTGTGTAAAATGTTTTGTAGTTTTGTGGCTTTATTACAGTTTTAAACTACGTCACACAGATACGGCAGATTGGGTCGAGTACCGACGTCGACACGGAGATACGGCTGGATACGTTTTGGATCGGGTCTGTGTCAGACCCGATCCGAACCACTTTTATAATCCGTTTTAACCTCTATTTTTTTTACGTCTTCTGTTTTATTTTGAAGTGCATTCCATCTCATCCACCAGATTCTGTCTCCCTCCACCAGAACCCTCAACCCGCAGCCTAGAGGGAAAACCTAGAGAGAAAAGAACAAATAAATTAAGAAATAAAGATTTGAAATAAAAAACTCACCATTTCATGGCTCAGCACCCATCCTGCTACCTGCTACCATGGCGGGTCACCAGCCGGTCAGCTGCATCATACTTACCACGTCGCGGGCCTTGGAGCCGCTGGTGGCATGCTGGCCTTCGGAGAAGAAGGATCATGGAGGTCGCAATTTGGGAGAGAAGGATGAGTGAAGAGAGAATGAAACGAAGGGTGAAAATGAGGGTTTCGAACGAAAGGGGCCTTTTATAGCTTTCATTTGAACAAATTTCAAAATGGCCTTAAATTTTGTGTTATTTAAACAAAAACGGTTATAATTTTAAATTGTTTGCAAACTCACCCTAACCTCATTTTCTATCAACATTATTTTATATATATATTTAAAAATTAAATTGTTTTAATATTATAAAATAAAAGTGGGTTTTTCTTTGGCTGTGGCTTTTAGGACAGACAAAGTATGGACAAAGAAAGAGGGACGTTAGTCTTTTCATTATAAATTTCATGTTTTTTTATTTCATTATCATTTTTAATTTTTTAAAATATAATATTCACCGTGTCCGCGTATCCTAAAATTTTAAAATTTATCGTGTCCGTGTACCCGTATCCGTAAGACACCCATACCCGTATCCGTGTGACATAGGTTTTAAAGAACTGCAGGTGGAGATATTCTATCCATGAATTTTGAAAAAGCGTTAGTCCTCGAGATAGCTAATACACCATTCTCCTGCTATTGTTCATTCAGTCAGCTTGTATATGGGTTGCGTTTGCTTTTGCTCCCCATTTTTTTTGGGTAATAATATTGTTTCTAATATTTCTCTTTTGTTTTTGTGCGTCAAAACTCTTAAGGTACCAATTGGCAACCTACCATGTGATAATTTGGTTTCTTGAAATTATATATTGAACATGTTCACACCGTTTTCCTCCTATCAATATCTGTATTTCTTCAACTCTCAAATGAAGATTAAAAATTGATATTTTTTTTATGAGAATGACTTGATTTTTGTTTTAATGTCATGATGACTATTCATTTGATTTTTGTTTTAAAGCAGTGATTTTTATAAATTGCTTTTAGTTGTTACCTGTTACTTATTTAGTTGTTACTTGTGTTTTCTGTTTCCTAATTTTTCGTAATTGCTTATCTAGTTGCTTCTTGATGCTATCTTATTAATTTCTCATTTTTCTATTTTTTCTAATTTTAGGGGTTTTTATGAATTTTTAAAATTTGTCATTTTTTTATAAAAAAACTCACTGTATTATACCTGAGAAAAACCTTGCTGTTTAAAACCTGAAAATGATATATGTGACTATGGACTTGTTCTTATAAACCCTGATAAACTAAAACCTACCTAGTGATTTAGTTGGAGTTCATAATGATAGCTACTTGGTATTGGACACTTTGCCATCTGATTATGCTTCTCGCGTGAAGGCCATGGTGGTGGATGAAAAACAGACAGAAGATTACAATGACATAAGAAGACTATAGAAGCCAGTAAATCATTTTTTACTAGTTAAGTGGGTTTTGTTGTTCTTGATAATGTTTACATTTTGACAAAATGCTTCATCCGTTGCTTCTAGTTCAGATATGAGCTGTTTAAAGCTCCAATTTTGGTATTACAATTGCAGATCCAAGAACTTGTTGTGGTAATTTGCCTATGACTCACATGGAGTCACCCGAGATTGTTATGGTTTGTGGACCTCCTGGAACTGGGAAAACACTTACGTCACATGTTTGTGCAGCTTAAACAAATGCCGCATTTCATATGGTACCAGGTTCACAGCTTGTGCAGGTGAAAGCACTCTTTCTTTTTCAAAATTTTGTGTTTAATTTCTTTTTCAAATTCAGTTTTAGTTTTTCAGATTTCAGTTTTTTTCCAAATTTTCTGAAATCTGATGTGGTCGAATGGATAAAGGAGAGGTCAAGCAACGACACTAATAACAATGCTCTAAAGTAACGGACTTGTGGAGATGTCCCATTGTCTTCTTACGTCTATTCTCCAACAAGTGAATTAATCAGTGGGGTGCTTGACAGCCACAAAAATTTATTGAAACTTATTTTTTTAATGTTGTACAATGTACAAAAAAAAAAAAAAAACTCTAATGCATACCTTTTTTCCTTAGATCTTAAGCCATAACGGTTGTTAAAACGGGGGAATAACGAATTTAATCCCGTTTGATGATGTGTTGTCCAACGCTGAAAACTTTCACCTGAATGAAGAAGTGAACTATGAAAGGTTTTTGGACTTATCAAACATCTCTTAAGGAAAAGACGTTTCTTGCATCTGTGAGATCTCTACTTGAACTTAATTGAGGACTTCCTCAAACGTGCCATAGTCCCGAGCAATATAAATGCCACCCATGGTATATATATGCGTGTTGGACATGAATATAACAATTTTTTCTTTAAACTTCGAACCATTTTTTCATAAAAAAAAACATTTAAAATCATTTAAGATAAGAAAATAATGTCTTCAATATTAAACAAATCTATTTCAAATATCAAATAATAAATAAAATAAACATTGTCACGTGTTTGCATGTTAGATCAGTTTTTTTCAGATGAAATTTCAACTGCATTTTTATGTTATGTCTCCTTGCGGGAATAATTAATACAACAAAAGTTCATGAAAGTTCACTTAACTTAATTTCACTTCAAAATTTTATACTATTGGGGTTCTTGAAGTTCACACCTGAAAGTTTTATATTGTTGCGGAGAGGGCTATGCGGTCTCTCAAGCTTAAGAGTGGCTTCTTTGCTATAAGAAAAAAAGAAGAAGAAGAAGTGAATATATATTATAGGGTATTGCAAAATAAGGTGTTTTTGGATGGGTGTTAGCAGCACCACACAGGATATTACTAACTGATAAGAGTGTCCGTCAACAATAAGGAGGAAGCGATCGATGACGAAAAATTGGAGCAGGCAGCCTGAAAACATCGACATAATTGAATGTTTAATAAATTAGCAAAATTTTTTGTAGAAGGGAATGAAAAAACAACAATGAAAAATATCCAAGTTGAATCAGACAAAAAGTTGCAGAATGTTCTCCCTTACCAGAAATACCCATCCTATAATGTGCCAACATTAGTCAATGAAATTGGAAAGACCTAAAAAATTGCGACGACTAAGAGCTAGAGAAATAAAAAACAGGTCACCACTCCATTCCACCTTACTAATGTCACCTAACCACATAAGATTTTAGAGAACCAACCGAATCAGAAGGTTCAAAACAACAACAGTCTTCCTACGTAATACAATTATTAGTTGAATTATTAAAAAAAAAAAAAGTTGGTGCCTTCATGGCCCATTTGTTTTCCCTTCAAAACAGTTGGTGGGTTGCATGAAGAATCATTAATGTCTGAAGCTCCTCTAGAAGTTGATGCAGCAAAAGACAAACCACGCATTTTGGACCGAAAAGAGGAATACATGAAGATGGAGAAGTTCTAGTGGGCGGTAGTGGTGTGCTTCATCATCTCAATGTCTAAGGTGCGTGTGGTTTATATCTCTGCTTTCAATGAATTGCATGCCAACGTAATGAGAAGGCAATTTGTCCTCTTAGTTTACTGTTCTTGGCAAAGGGGACTTCCTAATCAGAGTTTCAAATTAATCTGAGTTAAATATAGTTCTTCAATTGGGCTTGGATTATTGGAGGTAAGACGTTGGTTACTTATCTCAACGTGGAGGTGAGAATGCAGCCTTGGGTTCAGCGCTACGCCTAGACCTCATTTTGTGGAACACCAAAATCTTCAACACAATAGGAGAAGATTTGCAGGGGGATCAAATTGAAACAGATTTCCCCACAAAACAATCCTCAGTAATGGATTTGCCATAGTCTTTGTAGATCTTCCCTTGGAAGCTCAACTCTTCCAGTTGTGGAATTGATTATTAAAGGTATTTATCTGATCCAATCGGTGGTCCACGAAGGACCGTCTATAGTTATGTAGATGTTGTTGGGGTAAGTTCCCACTTTTTGGACGTGTGCTCACAAAGCTGAAAGAGCAACAAAAAATGGTAGAAAACATTCCAGAATGGTGAATGGAAGGTAGAGGGGAAACAAGGCAATGCTGCAAGGACAATGAAGGCATGTTGACTGATGGGATTGAGACGCCTCCTTAATAACGGTAGCATAGCAAAGAGCATATTCAGATTCCTAACTTCAAGAAAAAGGAACGCAAATTGGAGTCTACCAAATGAAAGTAGTCTAAATCTCACGAGATGATGACGACACCTATTCAGATTAAACAGATATTGGATTGAATGTGATGGAAATTTTTCAATGTATTCTACAAATTCATTGGGAAATACATGTCAATTTATAGATCAGAGTTAACTAAAATAAAATATATTTGTGGCTTATCTTTTTCTTACCCGATATTGGATGTGAGTTTTGTAGGTGAATTGAGAATATGAAGGCATAGAATGTATGTACATTCAGACAAAGGTAGGGAAGCATTAAAGCACGACTATCTCTATTTTAAACAGCCACGGTTGGCAAACACCACCGCTATAGGTCTACACCGGTGGATAAGACTACCGCCAAGCTATACCGATGATTTAGTCGCCACTATATCTGGCTTATACCGGTGCTATCGCCGCTGTATCAGGCGCATATTTTTCGCTCACGTCTCCCTCTCGTCATTAACGCATTAACGCTTGTATCTTTTCCAATTTTCCTATCTCGTATAGTTGTACTTTTGTTTTTTAACGCTTGTATCTTTTCCAATTTTCCTATCTCTTATAGTTGTACTTTTGTTTTTGTTCACTTTCTTCACAAACATCATAGTAGAATTCGCCAATGTTGGATTTATTGAACGTCGTATGTTGACTGAAATTGTGTAATCTAGTAAATGTTGGATAAAATCATACAAATTTAGTGAATTATTGAATTTGACATGCATGCGGTAGTATCGTGCCTGTAAGCCTTTGTATGAGGCATAGATTTAGCCTGGAATTCTCAAAGCAAAAAGAATTTGGAAAAGTGTACGGAGGCTAAAAAGTATACTTTTCCTAGAAAGGTTTGCTAGATGCGCAAAAAGTTTTTCATAATTTTTTTTACGAGTAGTTTATGCATTGTGCTGCTTACAAAATGATCCCACTATATGTGGGGGAAAAGGCAATTGGTCCAGAAGACTTAGAAGGGCTGATGTACACAATTCACTCTTACTTTTTAAAAAAAATTATTTGAGCTTAATATAAACGGTTGAAGTGGTTCCTAATGTTTTGCACTTTGTTAAAAGTGTAAAAAATGTACAATTAGCATTCAAATTCCTACATGTAATTTTTTATGTTCTTAATTAGTCATCTAAAAAGCTGTTAAAAAACATTTATATTTTCCACTCTGTTTCTTACTTTAAAAATATATTACTTTTGAAACTTTCATTTTAAGAAAAATATTAATTTAAATATATTCTTCAAGAGTGAAGCGTGCGCCTCACCCTATTGAATTGATGTGTGTGCATCAGGACAGGACCACTTTACTCAAACGCTTTGAAGCGTTTTGTTGAGGTGTGCACCTCTAATAACAGTATCCAATCTGGCAGTTGAATTGTATGTTAACAAAGGGTTTTCTATGATACTAACTACAGTACCATGATGCCTGTGCCTGGAAAATAAAAAACTTAAACAAAGAAGAACTATCAGTAGAGTAATCAAGATGGAAAGGGTGATTGAGAGTAGTGAACTAACAATTAACATGAAAGCTAACAATTTTGTGATTTGGTGAAGAACATTTAAAAAACTAGTTTTAAAATAAATGAAAATATGTACGAACAATTAAACAATAAAAAATTATAAATATATTAAAATCTCAAACTGATATTAAGGGCCTCTTTGGCAGGAGGGAAAGGAAGGGATGGAAAGGGAGGGAAAGGAAAGGGAAGGGAAGAGAAAGGAAAGGAAAAGGAATAGAATGGAAATGAATGGAAAGAGATGATTAAAAATGTTGTTTGGATAGAAAGAGAAGGGAAAGGAATGAAATGAAAAAAAAAGACTAAAATAGCACATGGATTTAGAAATAGGTAAAAGAAAAGGAGGGGTAGTGTAGAAATAAAAAATTCTTCCACTTACTTTCTTTCCTTTCCTTCCCAATCCATCTGATTTGGGAGGGGAAGGATTTACACTAAACAATCACTCTCTTTCCTTTCCTTTCTTTTCCCTCCCCTTGCAGCCAAACACGTTTTGCCTATTTCTCTCCTTTCTAATTAGTCAACCAAACAAAGGAAGGATTGCTCAACCCCTCCCTTTCTCTCCTGCCAAACAGGCCCTAAAAATTAAAAGTATTGACAGTCACTCTTTTTTTTTCTTCGACTTCTTAATTAAAATTCACGGCTTAAGTCTTGTAAAATTTGCTTAGTTTGATTCATTTGACTATACATTAATGTTATTAGACTCAATTGCATTTTCAGATCAAGTTTATATTGATTCAAAAGAAGAAAAAGAGCTGCGATGAGAAGTTGAATGGTGGGAAACGTTACATGCACATATAATATGAGAATTGTGCTGCCAGATGACAACTTAAAAGGAAATGATAGACATATACATGCATATATAAGAAGTGTGAAGACGATTTTTTCCTTTTCCTTTTCACTGTTTGACAGATAGGCCAATTCGTCATCGTTTGCACTTCTTATGAGAAATGTGTTTTATCACGATTTCCCTTTCCCATGCAAAGTTATGTGGAATATTTTTGTATTCTTTAATTTCCAAAGAGTTTCTACCTTATAGTTTTGAATAGCAAGGAAGGAGATTGGTCGATCAAGTGTAGTCAATCTTCCTGGAATTTCTGGTTGAATGACAAAAGTTTGGAGACCTTTCACTCTATTTCGTAAAATGTGTTGAGGATTAGGAGTGACAATAATTTTTTTTGTTTTCCTCAGGTGAAATACCATTTTTTCGTCTGTTGATCCCTCTCGTAGGGTTCACCACAAGCCATGGTGAACAACGCCCATCTCCGGCGATCATGGCGGGATCACCAACGTTTCCGTCTACCAATATGCTAGCACTGCAATTGATCGGTAAGTTTTCTTTCCTTCCACTGTCATTTTCTTCTACTCGCATGAGTTTCCCTTTTCTGTTTTTTTCCTCAATTTTTGCATGCACCTAAATCCTTCCGCAAGGCCGATCGATCGAGTTTTGGTGACGAGGGGAAAGGAACCCCACGTTCTTGGAGATATGTGTTGGAATAAAAGGGTGAGATGATGTTCCCGTCTCCTTTCTGAGAAGCCTCTGGAGAGGGGATCTGATTAATGCTTTGTGACTGGTTTTTGCATCCTCGTTGTCCTCCTCACAAGCATCTACACCAAACCTCTCTGTTGCCTAAGCTGGACCCCTTTTATCCAACCGTGGTAACCAGGTATACTCTATTGTGATTCAATGTTTCTTTGATATCAGACAGATCTGCTAAAAGCCTAAAATGAGATGGTTAGGTTTCCGAGTTTTATGTTCTAAGTGCAACTCGAGTGGTACTCAAGAGATTGTTTGAATCTAGCGTACACAGATGCGTCAACTTTAAGCTCTTCAGTGCAGTCTTTTGTGAAAACCATACTGTCAGTGTTGTTCTACAAACTATAAGTTAAACCTGAATTAGATTCTGTACTTTCGTACACTTAGTTTCAAATTTTGGGTTGGATTTAGAATCATGATAGGTCAAATTGATGTGATTATGCATTGATTTTGGATTTCAACCAGTAGTACATATTTGACTAGATTTTGTCTCTGTTGGGCAGTGTTGGAAAGTGAAACGAAGAAGAACGATGGACGAACACAGATTTAACGTGGAAAACCCCTCAACTAGAGGGAAAAAACAACGGGTGATGAGGACTGGTGCCCACTAGCAACCAGACCCTCTCTCTCTTAGAGATTTCATTCACACCCAAAAATTAGGGTTACAAAGACTTAAGTAAGGCCCAATGAAGGCTACAATCTGGATCGGGTCCATACCCAGACCCGGTCTTGAGACCCATACTTATATGCTTCAACACCCCCCCTCAAGTTGAGCATACATATCAAACATGCCCAACTTGGATATATTCTTTTCAAACTGAGACAAAAGTGCATCATTTGGCTCCAAGAGAGATCGACACAAGACGCCAGAACTTCATGGCACTCAGCAAACGCTCGAGTCAACTAAGATAGACGACGATCCGCAGACGCTGGAACTCGAACGGCGGCAGGGAGCAACACACGCTACGAGCGACTGCAACTTCACTGGAACATCACGGTGACACAAGGGAGCGACTGCAACTTCACCGGAACATCACGGTGACACAAGGGAGCGACTGCTACTTCACTGGAACATCACGGTATCACAAGAGAGGCAACAGAGGATCGTCGAGCTGAAACCAGCAGTGGAAGGATGCCGGAGGGCACAGCAAACCAGCACGCTCCGTCGGGGTCCACCGGAACTTCACGGTGGATGTTGAGCACCTCATCCACACACACGACAGCGTCGGGCGTACTGAACTAACAATAGAGAGCTGGGCGGAGCTGGGTGACGGTGCCAGAACTTCACGACTGAGGCGGAGGCTGAAACTGCAGTGTCTGACAAGCGGCGGCGGCGGAGGAGCGGCGGACAACAGAGGGGCGGCGGGAGACGGCACCACCGGAACTTCACGATGGAGTAGAGAATAACAAAGGCAGGCGGTCAGGAAGAACTTCACGGCAGACGGCAGATGGAAAGCCAAGATCGTGACGGTTCTAACGAGCCAAAAATCAGCCCAATCGGAGCAGAAAACTGTGGCCGATTGAAGCTGGCTGACGTTTCGGGTGACTGAGAAGAGCCTTCAGAGTGTCCTCGGGTGGTGTCCGGCCCCAGATGATGCTTCAAAAGAGCGGGACACGCGGACACGTCGACGCCTCAATTATAAATTTCAGGATTCGTGTGAAGCGGGACTCCGAGTCACCAGAAATCGCTGTAGAGCGGGACACGAAGGAGAGATTCACCGAGTTACTCTGACATGGCTGCGTGATACACTACGGGACACGCAAATCCAAGTGATGCGTCTCCGATACGGACACGAAACAGCCGACTCGCCGGGGACCGAAGAACTCCGGTGCCAGAAAAAATGTCGTGTTGGCCGGAATTTTCCTTCCGCGCCGGTGAAAAGGGCAGAATTTACCGGTGATCTTCAAAACGTTATTCCAGGCTCATTTCTGGGCCAAATCGAGCGTTCTTGAGCTCGTTTTGTTCGGAAACGCGTCAGGAATCCTCTGGAATGATCATCAACACATTTTGGAGCAAGAATCGGCCAGATTTGACGCCGGAATGCTCGGTGGTCATCGGAAAAGTGACAGATAATTTCGATCTGCTTCAAATCGATGTATCTTCCTCGAATCTGATCGGAATCCGATGATCTTGGGCTCCTTGGATGCGGAAATCTGTTAGGAATCTACCCAGATGATCATCTACACGAATTTATCAACTTTCTGCCCCGGATTGAAGCTGGATTGCATGCTGGTTGCCGGAATTGGGGAAGAACTCGCCTGAAAACCCGCGGTTGTTCGAAAATCGATTCCTCCTCATCCACATGACCAAAAATCCTGAAATTTCGCTGGGAGATGCTTGAGACACAGACGAATCCAGCGGTTGATTGCTCTACCAGCAAATCCTCCCAGAAAATTAACGCCAGCTGATTTTCTTCACTGCTTTTTCTGCTTTCGTCCAAGAACACCGCCTAACGCCGTCACGATGCTGCGCCAAGGCCGACGATGTGGCAGGGAGTAGCCGGCGGAAACATGACGGAGGCAGAGATACCACGGCAGACGCAGGACGGCGGCGGCAATGATCTCAGGCGATGCAGAAGAAGACGTCGAAACTTCAACGGCGTCGGGCGATGACTGCGTCCACGTCGAGCGTCGGGCGGTACGTGCGATGAACAGTGTCGGGCGTAGGTGAACAGTAACGCCGGAACTTCACGGCGTCGGGGGCATCGGGCTTTGCGAGAGACAACGGCGGTGGCAGTCAGGTTTGGAACTTCACAACCCTAGAAAAACAATTTTCTCCAAGTTCGACGGCTCTGATACCATGTTGGAAAGTGAAACGAAGAAGAACGATGGACGAACACAGATTTAACGTGGAAAACCCCTCAACTAGAGGGAAAAAACCACGGGTGATGAGGACTGGTGCCCACTAGCAACTAGACCCTCTCTCTCTTAGAGATTTCATTCACACCCAAAAATTAGGGTTACAAAGACTTAAGTAAGGCCCAACGAAGGCTACAATCTGGATCGGGTCCATACCCAGACCCGGTCTTGAGACCCATACTTATATGCTTCAACAGGCAGCAACCCTAGTGTTCCCCTGCCAACCTTCATGCTATTTTTCTTTTCGTGTGGTTTTTTGTCCACCCTAACTCCTATTTGCATGTACATTTATCGCAAACGCCATAGTCGGAAACCTCTCTCTTAATTAGGAAAATATCTAAGAAACCTGAGTTCTTGATATTTTGGAGAACTTTGTTCTGAGAAATGAAGAAAAGCATTTGTGCATATAAATTCTGAACTATAACTAAAAGCAGGATAAGTACGAAAATTAAAAACATTTTAAGTTCTGTGTTGAGATCATGAGGAAAGCATTGTGATTCTTTTTGGGGTCATATTTATGCCTTGAAATATCACATAATAATGCCTGTTTTGTTCAAGTTGAGTTCCTATTCCTTTAGCATTCTCAAGCTTGCCAGCAGCAATTCAGGTGCTTGTTACTTTAACTTAGTAATATAAAACGCCATTAATGTAATCGTTTTCTTAAAAGTTTTGTTATTACTAATATATGAATTTTAGATGAAAAAGTTTTGAAACTTTAACAGCTGTACCTTGGTAACCGTAACAAATATTTATGAACATATTCTGTCCCCAATCTTAAGGCATGTTCATAGAATAGTTACTAACTGTTGCCAAATGAGTCCCAGCTCTTGTTCTTGGACTTGTGCTTAGCTATTACTTAAAAATTGAACCTACATATAGGCTGGGATTGGCACCTAGACAACACCAACACCAATCCAGTGCCTTTGCCTGGTTTAAATTTCTAGATCCACCACTTATCTTTGTTCATTTTCTTACTGTTCATCTCTGCCACTGTCATGATTTCTGTTCATTGTTGTACTATTTATTACGGAACAGTGAGATCTATAATAAGAACACATATTTATAGTTTAATCTTTAGGAATGGACCATGTGGAGTACCCGTAAAGTTTATGATCAACGCTTTTCTAATTTAATATCTCAGACAATTTTCAGTAATATATCACCTTGTAAGTCTCACAGTAATGATATCGAGGCAATTTTCATGCATATTTCTGTTTAGCACATTAAAAGAATTGATTGATTTTGGTTCTTGGGGGACAGAGAGAGATGTTTTAGTATTGTATCACCTTGAAAATGTGACCAAAATAATATTTAGGTATTTCTTGCTGAGATCTGTGGAACGCATGATTTAAAAATGTTTTGAATACGGTTGTTGGGGGGCCGGGGGGGTGGGGGAGGAGAAAGAGAGAGGGAGAGAAATTACTGTGGTAAAAGACTGAATGCTGTTATGTAGGCTATGCTTGTTGGTCCTACCTGCAAAACACAAGCTGTCACATTGAATTCGACTTTTTGTGCAAATGTGGGGTACAGAAAGGTCACTACTCCTTCCCTTATTTCTCTCTCTCTCGCTCTCTCTCTTTGCCAACCTTTTAATTATAAATTCCAGTAACATTGATTTGAGGTGCAAACTCTGGAACAATAGTTGCTTTCCTGAAATTTATTCATGCATTAGGTTGATAGCTGAGCACTCAATGTCTTCTTCAAGATCTGAGACCCAACTAATGCAGAAAGCACTTGGACAAGCAGATAACGATGACTTAATATGTGTCCATCAAAACCTAATGTTGTCATGTCCTGACACTTTGGTCTTTTGTATTGTATGACAAGATTTAAGGCCTATTGTCCAACCTTCAAGCGAAGGTATGCAGGTTGCAGCCCATTGACATATTGTACAAGCTGCCCCAACCTCTTGTCTAAAGTCTGAACCTCATTGATAGCCCATTGACCAACCTGAGTCTCGCAAAATGGATTACTTAGAGGTGACTTGGCAGCTGGGATGCTCCATTTGTCTGTCCCTACTGCCGAACAACCCCTCATGTATAAATTTTGGAAATTACATGAATCTCGGCACCGAGCCAAGACATGATAAAGGTTTCGGAGCATACCCATCTTTGGGTTTGTGCGGTGACAGCTTCATATTTGGAAGCAAGCCAACGATATCACTTGGGCTGAGCATCACTTGAAACATTCATGATAGCGCACCAGATCTTGCCATTGACTATTTGATGACTATTAACATCAAGAAGAATTTAAAGATAATTCAAAGAAATCCACTGGTTAGGATGGTTGTAAGAAACATAGAGATGTAACTTTCCCTTTATACTCTTCAAGGTGAAAACGTGCCCACACGAAATATAGAACAATTGTAGAGTACTTATTTTCAGTATCAGCAATAGATGGTCATAAAGCAGACTTTTAATTGCTTAACTATTTAAGACAAACTAACAAGATCTATTCCATAGTGTGAAATATGAATTAATCACTTCGAAGTACAGTATGACAAGATTGTATTCCAAAATCAGTTTATGTTACAATCTTTTTGTGAGATGGTACAATAACTTAACTCCATCATCGTGAATATCTGCTGCTTCAAGATCAAGGAAAGTCATTTTTCTTGCAAGAACCCCCTTGGCTGGTGTCTGTTGTTTGCACTCAGTGGTCCACTCAGTGAGAAGTGCCAAATGTTCATGATTCATAATTTTTAATGCTCGTGGATATTTTCACTGAGCATTGTTGGATCCACTTGGATGTCCAAGTCAATGGAACATCATTTTCTATTCATCTATATATTTTGTTTTTAGTGATATGCATTTGCAACCCTATCAAGAGCAAGATTTATCTGTGTGCTATCTAAAGGCATAAACTAGGATTGAATCAATATTATAGACTAGATAAATTGCATGTGGCTTTAACTTGTCACCTAAGTGTAATTTAGCTTTGTTTGTTCATCATGTAGCAGATTTTTGCCTAGCTACATGTGCTGTCCTATTTTCTTAGAGAATTTCCTGTAGTTGCTATGATTGCTTCTCTTCCTTTTTCATTAGATCAACAGTTAGTTTACCATGTTTAATATATTTTTTAAGTTCATTGCAGAGCTAGGGATATTCTTTCCCATTGTTGTTTGGCTCTTGAGGGTATAACCTTTTATTTTTGTAATTAAGATTTTTATGATATTACATTATGGACTTTTGATCATGTGTGGAAATCATCAAATAGACAAAAGGTGCCTTTTCCACCTTTTTTCAACTGAAAAGCATCATTAAATGTGGAATTGAATCAGTGAGCTGGTAGACTTCCCTCTTTTGAAAGGTAAGTTTGTTTTGTAAGAAGAACATTGCCATTGATCTTTTATTTTATTTTATCAGCAATAAAACAATGGTTCAAGAATTGACATCTTTCTGTTTTTTTTTCAGTATATTCTGGTCCCTGAGGATGATGAAGAGGCAAGCTTCATTCAGCCATCAAAAAGGGGAAATTCTGTCCATTGCATACTTTTGCTGGGAATGCACCTATCTAATTAGTATACTAATGCAGTTAACTCTCAAACTGTTGGAAATAATGCAGGCATTGTGTTGTTTTTTATCCTTTGGATGGCTCTTCATTATTGATTGTGGTGTTTCAATTGGAACAGTACTTATCTTTACCATAATACTCCTTAGCCTTTGCTCAATATATATTTAATGCACATCTACAATTCCATGATTAGGGGCATCTCACTCGGTGAAAACCCAAGTTAAGCCATTTTGTGTGCATGGACAACTTTTACGTCTGCAAGTTTGCCTGCTTAGAGGAAAAGCCATAACTCCAAGAAATAGATGGCCCTGCAGAAGGTCTGAAGCACTGGAATGAGACTACAAACTTAGTTTCCATGGTTGTTTCTTTTATTGAGAAAAGAATAATAACCTTGGCAATTACAGGAGGGTTTACTTGTTGCTTTTGATCCTCTTGATGGCTCCAACATCATTGATACCAACTTCATAGTTGGAACAAGATTCGGTGTATGGCCTGGAGATAAATGGTGGGATTACATGAAGAGACCAAGTCGCTGCCACCATTGGAATATTATGGACCAAGGACGACTTATGTTCTTGCTCTGAAGGATAACCCTAGAGCACATGAATTTTTGCTACTTGATGCAAGTACAAATCTACGAGAGATGCTACTTGATTGGTCATTTGGTTTCCACCTTAAGCAATTCAGAATTATACTACATTTGACTTTTTTTTTTTTGCAAAGGATGGTGTGATAGTAAAATTAGAATGTTTTAATGTAAAAAAGGAAGGAAGGAAACTCAGGGGGCGTTTGATGGCCAGAAATATGTTTCTGGAAAGAAGTTTTCAGAAATTTATTTCTAGAATTGGTGGATGTGAAATATTTTCATATTTTCAAAACCATGTTGTGTTTGTGAAAGAAGTTTTCAGAAATTTATTTCTGGAATTGGTGGATGAGAAATATTTCCATATTTTCAAAACCATGTTGTGTTTGTTAACTTGGAATTATTTTTCTAGAAACAAGTTTCATGGTTTGAGGGCCATGGAGAAAGAATCGGTAGAAATGGGAAAGCAACAGCCGAAGTGGATGATCCACGACGGGGAAAGCAGCAACTGAAGACGAAGATGCAGCAAGCGCTAAGGCGTAACCTGAGACGAAGATGCAAGGGAAGGTAAAAAAAGAATCTGCAACCAGGTTAATCACTATAGGAGCGACGAGAGCAACGGAGGAACTAGGTTGTGATTCAAATTGCGTCCAAACAAACACATCAAATCAGAACCCCCAAATCAAAGATTCAAAACGTAGAAACCCTCAAATCAGACCCCAAATCAGAATGGCCAACCTGTAACCCTAAACTGACACCCCCATATCGACACCCCCATATCCTCGACAAAAAATGCCCAATCAGATGCCAAGAACAAGAAGAAAAAGCAAAAGAAAGAGAATGAGATGTATTGTGGGAGTAGGCAATGGTTAATGTGCAATGAACAACGGCGATGGCGAATGCCGGATGGCACTGCAGCAAGTCGTAAAGAAGATGAGGAGGAAGAGAGAGGGAGCCAGTGAGTCAGGCAGGCTTCTCTCCTCTTCCCTTCTTCCTCCGCCCTCTTTCCCTTCTTCCTCCTCCCTCTTCCTCCGCCTCCCTTCCCTTCCTCTTTCTTCTTCCTCCTTCCTTCCCTTCCTCCTTGTTCCTCCTCCTCCCTTCCCTTCCTCCTTCTTCCTCCTCCCTCCTTCCCTTCTTCCTCATTCCCTTCTTTTGCCTCCTCCTCCTTCCCTTCTTCCGCCTCTGCCTCCTTCCCTTTTGCCGCGATCGTGCCCTAACGGTCCAAAAAAAAATTCCAGAAATATGTTTCCACTTTCGACATTAACGGTAAAAAAAAAGTATTTGTGTTTCATAAACCAGAAATGCTTTGAAAATTTGAATTTTATTTCCTGGGCTACAGTATATTTCCTGTGGAGCAAACACCCCCTCAATTCTTTGGAGACAATTAAGAAGAAACGAGTTTTGGGGAGGAGAAGAGGCTTAGGTTTGAATCATTTGATTTTGGGGAAAACCTTTGAAACTTGGATTCTTGGACTTCCTTCAGCCTACAACGGAAAGAATTTGGGGATTGTGTCGGCTGACCTCATTTCTACTGCATCTGAGGAGTTAAGTTTCTGCCACATTTTCATTAGAGGGCATCGTCACTAGAATATTAGTAGTTGATTTTAACAAATTTTTATGTTAATTATGAAACTATGTAAGATGTCATGTAGTTTTGTGGCTTTATTACAGTTTTAAAGAACTGCAAGTGGAGATATTCTATCAATGAATTTTGGAAAAGTGTTAATCCTCTAGATGGCTAATACACCATTCTTCTGTTACTGTTCATTCAGTCAGCTTGTAAATGGGTTGGGTTTGCTTTTGCTCCCCACTTTCTTGCGGTATAATATTGTTTCTAATATATCTCTTTTGTTTTTGTGCCTCAAAACTCTAATGTACCAAGTGGTTACCATGTGATAATTTGGTTTCTTGAATTTATATATTGGACAGTCTTCCTCCTATCAATATTTGTGTTTCATCAGCTTTCAGATGAAGATTAAAAATTGATATATAGTTTTTATGAGAATGACTTGATTTTTGTTTTAATGTGACGATGACTATTCATTTGATTTTTGTTTTAAAGCAGTGATGGCTATAAACTGCTTTTAGTTGTTACTTGTTACCTATTTAGTTGTTACTTATGTTTTTTGTTTCCTAATTTTTAGTTATTGGTTATCTAGTTGCTTCTTGATTGCTATCTTATTAATTTCTCATTTTCCTAATCTTCATAATTTTTAAGAGTTTTTATGATTTTTTTCAAAAAAAAAAAAAGCTCACTATATTATACGCTAGAAAAACCTTGCCGTGTAAAACCCGAAAATGATACATATGACTATGGTTGGACTTACAGACCCTGATAAACTAAAACCTGCCTAGTGATTTAGTTGGAGTTAATAAAGATAGCTACTTTATATTGGACACTTTGCCATTTGAATATGCTTCTCGCGTGAAGGCCATTGGAGGCGGATGAAAAACCGATAGACAATTACGATGACATAAGAAGACCAGAGAAGCAAATAAATCAGTTTTTACTAGTTAAGTGGGTTTTATTGTTCTTGGTAATGTTCACATTTTGAGAAAATATTTCATCCATTGCTTCTACTTCTGGTACGAGCTGTTTAAAGCTTTAATTTTGGTATTATAATTGCAGATCCAAGAACTTGTTGTGGTCATTTGCCTATGACTCAAATGGAGCCACCCGAGGTTGTTTTACTTTATGGACCTCCTGGAACTGGGAAAACACTTATGACGTGCTTGTGCAGCTTAAACAAATGCCGCATTTCATACGCTACCAGGTTCACAGCTTGTGCAAGTGAAAGCCCTCTTTCTGTTTCAAACTTTTGCATTTAATTCCTTTTTCAAATTCAGTTTTAGTTTTTTAGATTTCTGTTTTTTTCCAAATTTTCTGAAATCTGATGTGCTCAAATGGATAAAGGGGAGGCTTATGTTGTCTTTTCACCCATATATTGTGGGTTTTTTGTAAGCAGAACAGTGCATAAACTACTCATCAAATCTGCACAATAAAGGTACAATTGCATGGCCATTTGTTGTGCAGCGGCAAAAAAATTTATGAAAAACTTTTGCACTAACAAACTTTTCTAGGAAAGTATACTTTTTGGCCCCATGCACTTTTGCAAAAAATTTTTGCATTGAAAAGTCCATGCTAAATCTATGCCTTATACAACGGCTTATAGGCATGATACTACTGCATGCATGTCAAGTTCAATAAATTATATGATTTTATCCAACATTTACTAAATTACACAATTTCATTCAACATACAACGTTCAATAAATCTAACATTAGCTAATTCTACTATGCTGTTTGAGAAGAAATTTAACAAAAACAAAAATATAACTGTACGAGATAGGAAAATAGGAAAAGATACAAGCGTTAATGATGAGAGAGGGAGACCTGAGCGCTTGTATGCACCTAACGCGCATGTCCTTTCGTTGAGGCATGTTCTTCAAATAGCATTCATTCCTTTGGAGTTGTGGATCCGCTACCGCATGGTATTCCGGTGGCCAAAACCACCGTGACTGGTACGGTGAACCTTCACAACGGTGGCGCAAACACCGCAATAGAAGGTAGAAAACCACTGGTATATGTTAGATACAGCGGCGAAACCCGTATAGATTTATAGGGCACACTCTTCCACCGGTATAGACCTATACGGGTGGTATTTGCCAACCATGGCTGTCTAAAATAGAGATAGGCGTGCTTTTATGGCTCCCTTCCTTTGTCTGAATGTACACACATTCTATGCCTTCATATTCTCAATTCACCTACAAAACTCACATCCAATATCAGGTAAGAAAAAGATAAGCCACAAATATATTTTATTTTAGTTAACTCTGACTTCCCAATGAATTTGTAGAATACATTGAAAAATTTCCATCACATTCAATCCAATATCTGTTCTAATCTGAATAGGTGTCGTCATCATCTGATTTTGGTAAGACTCCAATTTCCGTTCCTTTGCCTTGAAGTTAGGAATCTGAATATGCTCTTTGCTATGCTTCCTCCTTGTTGTTGACGGACACTCTTGCTGCTAACACCCATCCAAAAACACCTTATTTTGCAATACCCTATAATACATATTCAGTTCTTTTCTTTTTCTTTTCTTTTCTTTTTTTCTTATAACAATATAAAACTTTTAGGTCTGAACTTCAAGAACTCCAATAGCATAAAATTTTGAAGTGCAATTTAAGTTATGTGTACTTTCAAGAACTTTCTTTGTATTAATTATTCCTGCAAGGGGACATAACATAAAAATGCAGTTGAAAGTGTATAGGAAAAAAACTTATCTAACATGCAAACGCGTGACAACGTTGATTTTATTTATTATTTGATATTTGAAATAGACTTGTTTAATATTGAAGATATTATTTTGTTATCTTAAATGATTTTAAATGTTTTTTATGAAAAAATGGTTCGAAGTATAGAGAAAAATTTGTTATATCGATTTTCTTGTCCAGAACGTGTGTGTATATATATATATGGGTGGTGTATATATTGCGTTGGGTCTGTGCCACATTTGAGGAGGTCCTCAATTAAGTTCGAGTAGCGATCTCACAGATATAGGAATGGTCTTACTTAATGTTCGTTAAGTCAGAAAAAGTTTTCTTTTTCACTTCTTCATGTAGGTGAAAATTTTCAGCATCAGACAACACATCATCAAATGGGGTTAAATTCGTTGTTCACCTGTTATAACAACCGTTATGTTTTAAGATCTAAGGGAAAAACTTTGTGCTAATTTAGAGGGGTTCGGCTCTTTTTTTTTCTTTTTTTTTTTTCTGTACATTGTACACCATTAAAAAAATACAAGTCTCAATAACAAATGTCATTGCTGCCAGACTGCCTCAGTCCGCTTGAGCCAGAAAGGTGATATTAATCTTCCTAATTTTATTTTTTAATTTAATAATAAATTTATAATATCTTCAAATATGAAAATAAGAAATATGCCGACTGGCATATGATTCACCAAAATGAGACAGCAATCAAATATATAACTCCAACATTGGTCTTGAGAACGAGGCAATCGAGTCGGGACCTAAATGAGCTCGTGGTCCAAAAATCCATTTCCTTCAAATTGATCGGAAACTGCTCAATGAGTTTCGGTAGACACGTCACACAATCAGAACCGTAGTTGCAGATAGTGCTTGTTGTTTTAAAATATATAGTTTTTGAAATTCTCATTTTAGGAAAAATTTTCATTTGAATATATCTGATGAGGTAGAAGAAATTTGTCTCTACCTAAGCCTTTTTCTCTTTATGTTTTTCTTGGTAGATGAAATTCGATGGGGGTGGTTGTTCAAAATTTGGAGACCATCTTCTGAATTTAATTTCACGGTTTTGGGATTGGATGTTAGCTGAGACTGGGTTATTCTGGTAAATAATTTGTGCCCACAAAAATTCAATGGAAAAAGGGCTCGAGTCGGTAGAATTTTCTAGAGACCCAAGAAGATGGAAATTGCAAGTCCACTACTTTGTATTGATCTCTCCAAACTATACTCAATTTAGCTAATTTATTTAATATATCTAGTTACATTGATGACTTTTTTCTTTATTTACAGGAAGTTATTTTTGCAAACTTATGTATCCACAGTTATTTTCCTGCCCTTATCAATTTTTAGAAGGCAAAAGGGTAATTGTTCAATGATTCAACAATTATTTTGATAAAAGTTAATCTCATATAGTTTTCTATTAATGTTGAAAAGTTCCGGTATCAGCATAAGATAACTGATAGACATTGCCCGTTCGGGCCCGCGTGCATCTACCTCCTCCTATCTCTCTCTTTCATCCTTTGGACGCATAAGTTTCCCATGTTCAACCCCTGCACCATTGGTATCTTTGGAAGAGCATCAGCAACACTGGCTTCGCTGCTTTCTGGTAAGCTATTCAATCACTCTCTCTCTCTCTCTTTGGTTTTTTCCAGTCACGCCCCCAACGATCTCCCTCCCTGCACCATAGAAAAGGGCTTCAATGTGCAGGAAAATTTTTATTGGTGACTTTATCAACATTGTCGTCTCTCTCTCTCTCTCTCTGTGTTGAAGAATGAAGTTGCCCCTCTCGTTCCCACCCGTTGGGCTATAGCCGTTATGCCTTGTGCGTGTTTTAGAAACTACCATAGTTTCTTTTCTTCTTCCTTCCATTATTATTTGTATTGCCTTGTGAAAGAGCCTTCTATCTTTGTTAGGCATTCTGGTGAAAGTACTCATATAAGGTGTACTTTCTTTGGCCCAAGTTAATAATATCAGTGAACGAGGTGTGGAGCTTTTGTCGTGGATGTAGGTCTGAGCAGACCCAACCACATTAAATATTGCGTGTTCTTTGCTCTTCTTTCTCTCTACATGGTATCAGAGCAGGAGGATTTTTTTCAGAGAGATTCCGGTGACCGGTGCTGCCAGCTCCGGCAGTGGTTTGGGTCAAGCATAGGCTCGTTGGAATCATCTGTATTTGAGGATTCTCTCTGCAAAATTTCAGATTTTTTGGAGCATTTGTTGAGGAGATAAGTATTTTTTTTGGCTATTGGTTTTCGTTTTACCTATGAAATCTGAAACTGTGCCAGATTCCGTTGACCGGCGCTGCCAGTTCTGACGGCGGTTTGGGTCGGGCATAGACTCGTTGGAATCGTCTGTATCTGAGGATTCTTCCTGTAAAATTTTCAGATTTTTTGGAGCATTCGTTGAGGAGATAAGAATTTTTCTTTGGCTACTGGTTTTCGTTTTACAATACCTGTTAAATCTAAAACTGCGCCAGATTCCGGCGATCGCCGGTGCCAGCTCCGACAGTGGTTTGGGTCGAGCATAGACTCGTTGGAATTGTCTGCATCTGAGGATTTTTTCTGTAAAAATTCAGATTTTTTGCAGCATTGGTTGAGGAGAAAAGCATTTTTCTTTAGGTACTGGTTTTCAGGTGTCGCATAAGCCTGAGAACGTGTTCGGTGGCTACAAACAGGATTCATTTGGTGCCAAGGCTTTTTTTATTCTAAGTTTTCATGGCTGGAAATGGTTCATCTACACCAAACCAGTGGTCAGACTCTACAATAGAGAGAATAGTTGTTCAAAACCAGGTACCCAATACTAAAATCACATATACTTTACTAGATGGAAGAAATTTTACAGGAAGAATCCTTAGATACAGACGATTCCAACGAGCCTATGCTCGACCCAAACCGCCGTCAGAACTGGCAGCGCCGGTCAATGGAATCTGGCACAGTTTCAGATTTCACAGGTAAAACGAAAACCAGTGGCAAAAAAAAATACTTATCTCCTCAACGAATGCTCCAAAAAATCTGAAATTTTGTAGGGAGAAACCTCAGATACAGACGATTCCAATGAGCCTATGCTTGACCCAAACCACTGCCGGAGCTGGCAGCGCCGGTCACCGGAATCTCTCTGAAAAAAAAATCCTCCTGCTCTGATACCATGTAGAGAGAAAGAAGAGCAAAGAACACACAATATTTAATGTGGTTCGGTCTGCTCAGACCTACATCCACGACAAAAGCTCCACACCTCGTTCACTGATATTATTAACTTAGGCCAAAAACAAATTGTTAAAATATATATTACAATTTGAAATTTTGCACAACAAATTTTTTTAATTGACCTTTGTCTCAACTTCGTCTGTATCGAACAGGGACTAGTCATTCAACCTTTTATGTTCCAGCATATTACTTTTCTTGTTATGGATGTGTTTGAATATAGTCCAATTTCTTTCACATCCAGTGGCACTGTATGTCTAGATGAATATTCTAATTGCAAGCTTCTTTAGTTTTGGGTATTTTGGTCGCCAACTGGTCACCAACTATGTCACAATGGTACGGGTATGGGTACAGGTTCGGGTACGGGGGTACGGGTACGGGTACGGCATTTTTTAAAATCATGGTACGGGTACGGCGACTATTATATATAAAAAATAGTTATTATATATAATTAAACCATAATTATTATATATAATTAAACCACAAGTAACTTAAAATCATGATTTTTTTAAGTTATAATCACACTTCTTATGTTAAAGTAAAAATAAAATAAAATAAAAATCAAAAACAAGTATTTTTTTGAGTTTTTTTGTTAAAATAATGTTTGGATCTGGATCCGACCCAGATCCAGATCCGGGCTGTACCGGTACCGTACCGCTGTACCGGTACTCGTACCCCCGTACCGGTACGTGGTACGCCACCAAAGTGGCGTACCACTGTGACTTAGGTCACCAACCTACCTCACTACAAATCTGACCAACAAAATTAAAGTTAAATAATACTATGAAAAACAACAAATAAAATATAAACAACAAATGAAAAGAAGATATATATAGTTATTTTTTTAATACCAGGATGCAAGGATGTCATGCGTTGAACTGTTGTATCACTCCTCATGACAGCATAACAAGTATCATACTTGTGGATCGATAAATGACTAACATCTTGTTCGTTATGATTACTGGTTAATACGTCAATGCAGTCTAATATATCATGCTCGACCTCTATTTTCCTTTTAAAAGTGGGAAGAAATCTAATAGCATGCTATGTCACATGGGTGCGGGTGCCGATGCGGTAAGTTAAAAAAAATTGGGTGTGGGTGTAGCGAGAGCATATATATATATATCTGTATACATATATTATATACATATATATATATATGTTATTTGTTATATAAGTAATTTTTAAGGAATGGAAATCCATTAATGACATGGTTATGTCATGGCTTTTCAATTCAATGGAGTCAAAAATTGCTCGAAACTTTATGTTTCTTACTAGTGCTCATGATGTATGGGATAATGCAAAAGAAATCTATAGTGAGCAAAACAATATTGCTCGTATGTATCAACTATATTGTCAAATTCATAGCTTAAAAAAGGAAAATATGTGTATTGCTGATTACTATGGCAAAATGAAGTGTTTATGAGATGAATATGACATATACACTGCATCATATAGTGATTATGCTCTATCAAGAAAACTCAGACAACACGAGAAGGCCTTTCAATTCCTAACAGGTCTTGGAAATTATTTTGGACATATTCAAAGTCAACTTTTGCTCTCAGTAGAATTACCTTCTGTCAATAATATTCTGTCCACTCTTATGAGAGAAGAAACACGTCGGCAAGTTATGAACCCAGATACTCAACCTGAAAATTCAGCAAGCGAGGGTTCTGACAAAGCAGCGTTTCATGCCAATACTACTGCATATGCTGCTATAATGAACAAAGGGATAGTCAAGGGTCATATGGCTATAAATCGAGAAATCAAAACCGCAAGTTTACTTGCACTTATTGTAAGAAAGTTGGGCACACTCGTGATAGGTGTTGGACACTGCACGGGAAACCAGGAGCATCTCAAGGTCAGCGTCCAAATGAACCGACTGCACTGCTCAAGTTGCTGCCACAGAAACCATTGACGTAGCTGCTCAGCTGAAGATTATCACTGAGCTTCTTCAGAATGTATACAAACAAAAGGAGAAGACTTGCCATGGTTGCCTTGGCATCTAGTCAAGATCTCCCAGGTACACTCTCTACTTTCTATGACTGGATTATAGATTCTGGAGCAAGCGACCATATGTGTTCATCTACTATAAATCACTCTAATATTAAGGATGTACATGAGAACAATTTTGTCGTTATTGCAGATGAATCCAAGGTGAGAGTTGAAGGTATTAATAGTGTTAGTCTCTTTGATAGTGACAAAAAAATTAATACCTTAGTTGTTCCTAAGCTGTCTACAAATTTATTGTCTGTTTCTAAACTCACCAAGGATTTGAACTGTGATATTATATTCTCACCATATGATGTGATCTTTCAGGACAGGTTGACGAAGAAGATGATTGGTAAGGGACGAATTACCAGTGGACTATATGTGCTGGAACATGAAAATAAAGTTTTGACTGCAGGATTTGATAGCTCCTTGTGGCATAAAAGACTCGGCCATCATTCTAATTACAAGTTAAAAGTTTTATTTCCTACATGTTACTATGATTGTCATTCATGTGATGTGTGTCGTTATACTAAGATGAGTAGACTTTCTTTTCCTGAGTCTAATAGTGTTGTTGAAGATCTTTTCGATTTGATACTTCTGATGTGTGGGGACCAGCTCCTATGAGTTCTTATTCTGGCTTTAGATATTACGTTACCTTTATTGATGATTTTTCAAAAACCACTTGAATTTATCTGCTTAAAACTTAAAGTAATGTTTTCGACAGATTTCAAACCTTTTTTAATATGATTAAAAACCAATACGAAACACAAATTAAAACTCTAAGAACTGATAATGGCACTGAGTTTGAAAATTTTCTATTCAAGAGTTTTGAAAAACAACATGGTATTGATCATCAGTTTACATGTGTAGGGACTCCTCAACAAAACGGAATAGCTGAAAGAAAAAATCGACATCTTCTAGAAGTCACGCGAGCCTTGTTATTCCAAATGAATGTTCCTAGAATTTATTGGAGTGATGCTGTTTTGAATGCATGTTATATTATTAACTGTCTTCCTAGCAAGCAACTAAAAGATCGTGCACCTCTTGAAATCCTAAAGGGACGAAAACTCAATTTAAATCACATGCGTACCTTTGGATGTGTTGTCTTTGTTGCTACACAAAAACAAGAGTTAGACAAACTTAGTAGTAGAGCTCTTAAATGCATGTTCGTAGGATATTCCATTTTGCACAAGGGGTACAAATGCTATAGTTTAGAAGAAAAACGTCTTCTAACATCTAGGGATGTGGTATTTAATGAAAATACACCTTGCTTCCCTCACCCAGTGCAGGAAAAACATATTCAGGGGGAGAATATATTATCTGCTTTTAACGTGTTTGACAAGAATTGTTCTCAGGGGGAGATTGTATTACCGACCATCAATGCAGATGATGTGTTCACAGTTATAAGAAGAAATTCAGATCCACTAGAAACCTTTCAAGAAGTCAACACAGAAAATGCCATATCAAAAAACCAAATTGACGGTCAAGATATAGATGATCAAAATGACATTCAAATTCCCTTGAGAAGATCAGAACATCAAACCAGGCCTCCTACTCATTTATCTGATTATGTCATGCTCACTGCTTCCACCAACTACCCGACAGAGCATTATGTTGGGTATGAGAGAATAAACAACACATATAAAGCTTATTTGTCTTGGGTTTCTAGATGTTATGAACCGTCTACATATGAGGAAGCGAAAAAGGACTTGTTATGGGTAAAGGCCATGGATGAAGAGCTTAATGCATTATACAAAAATAACACTTGGGATATTGTCACCTTACCACTTAGAAAAAAGGTTGTGGGATGTCAATGGGTATTCAAGATAAAACACAAAAGTGATGGAAGTGTTGAAAGATACAAGACCAGACTGGTAGCAAAAAGATACACACAAACACAAGGCCTAAATTATGAGGAAACTTTTGTTCCCGTAGCAAAAATGAATACCGTCAGAGTAGTTCTTTCTATTGCTTGCAATTAGCCTCTGCACCAATTAGATGTTAAAAATGTTTTCTTGCAAGAAAAGTTGAAAGAAGAAGTCTATATGAAACTTCCTCCTGGGCATCCAAAAGAAGCAAATGGTAAGCTTGCGTGCAAGTTGTGTAAAGCTATCTATGGTTTAAAACAATCTCCGAGGGCATGGCACTATCATCTGAGTAATTTCTTAGAACAACACAGTTTTGCTAAAAGCAATGCCGATAATTCTTTGTTTGTTAAAAGAAAGGATGATCATCTTATTATTATCTTAGTCTATGTTGATGACATAATTTTAACAGGAACTAATGACCAAGGAATTTTGAAGACGAAAGAGCTCCTTCATGATGCTTTCGACATAAAAGATTTGGGAAGGCTTCGTTATTTTTTAGGAATTGAGATAGCTCACTCACACAAAGGTCTTTTCCTATCTCAATGGAAATACACAATGGATTTGCTCAAAACAGCAAGAAAGATTGAGTGCAAGCCAGCAGAGACACCTATTGAAGTCGGTCAAAAGGTTGAAATTACTCCAGATGAATTTGTCATTAACAAAGAAGGCTACCAACGCCTTGTAGGGAAGTTTATTTATTTGACTATTACGAGGCCTGACGTAACATATGCAGTTAGTATTGCCAGTCAGTGCATGCATGCTCATACTGAACATCATTGAAAAATCGTCAATCGTATATTGCAGTATCTAAAGAAGGTTCCAGGACAAGGTATATGGTACAAAAGGAATGGTCATCATCAAGTGTGTGGTTATACTGATGCCGATTGGGCTGGTAGTTCAGAGAGAAAATCCACCACCGGTTATTGTGTGTTTGTTGGAGGAAACATTGTGTCTTGGAAAAGTAAAAAACAAAGTGTAGTGTCCAGATCCAGTGCTCAGGCAGAATATCGAGCTATGGCTACAACAACAAGTGAGCTTACATGGATTAAAACTATTGTGTTAGAAATTGGATTACAAGTTGATATTCCTATTCCCTTGCATTGGGACAATCAAGCTGCAATTTCTATTGCAACGAACCCTGTTTTTCATGAAAGGACCAAACATATTGAAATTGATTGTCATTATATTCGTGAGAAAGTACAAAAAGGAGAACTATCTACACCATATACAAAAAGGTCAGATCAACTAGCAGATGGTCTTACTAAAGGCTTACATCGAGATCAACATTACAAGAATCTCATCAAGTGGGGGTGTACGAATATTTACACCCCACTTGAGGGGGAGTGTTGAAGAATGAAGTTGCCCCTCTCGTTCCCACCTGTTGGGCATATGGCCGTTATGCCTTGTGCGTGTTTTTTTAACTACCATAGATTCTTTTTTTCTTCCTTCCATTATTATTTGTATTGCCTTATGAAAGAGCCTTCCATGTTTGTTAGGCATTCTGGTGAAAGTTCTCATATAAGGTGTATTCTCTTTGGACCAAGTTAATAATATCAGTGAACGAGGTGTGGAGCTTTTGTCGTGGATGTAGGTTTGAGCAGACCGAACCACGTTAAATATTGCGTGTTCTTTGCTCTTCTTTCTCTCTACACTCTGGGGTTCATTTTTTTTCATTGTCGTCTCTTCTAATTTCTCTCTCATTGCTTTTGATTAGGTGGTTTTGCTTGCAGCGACAAAGGAGTTTGTTCCTGCTTTCGTCTCCCTTCTCCCAGTGAGCAAGGCTGCAAGGGGCTTTTTGTTGCTATGCAGAAGGCTGTTTATTTTTCCACAAAGGCGTGCATGAAATCTTCATGTACTTTCTGTTTTGATGAATTTTTCTTGATGTTGCAATACACTATCTGCTAGAAGCTAATAAGGATACACCAAAATATTAAATTAATGGCATCCATGATATACGTGCATGATTATGATCAGATTTTTCAAAAATACAGAGACCACATTTTATGGTGGTTTGGCAGATTTTTACCTACATCCATGAACTGTTCATGATCTTCATTGATGGCTCTCGTTCTCACATGTTTTTTCCTTTACAATCATGTTTTTAATTCCCTTTTAAAAAATGCATTGGTGATCATTTCCTCTTCTTGTTTCCTCATCTTTCCTCTTCTTCTTCATCACCCTCTTGTTATTTAGGCCCATTTAGTTGGTAACCTCTCAAACTTCGGAGAAATTAAAGGGTGGCTGCATCCAAAGAATCTTGGTTTTTTTGGTCTATCTTAATGTATGTTTGGCATCTAGAGAATCGTGCATTTTTTGGTCCTGTTTGTTCCTCATATTCGATATGGACTTGCCACTTATTGGACTCCGGTTATAAATTTAAAATTTAGTGTATAGTTTTCACTGGTTTTTACCAAAAATATCATTTTAAAGAGACTTAACCTAAAAAAACACTAACTTTTTGTTGTCATTGCTAGGGCAAGACGAAAGTATACCAAAGGTTAGTTGTTTTGCCTCTTAGGTAGGATTTGCAACATTGTTTAGTATTTAGGTTTATTTCTTTAGTTTGGTGCCAGTCACTGCTATAGGGTAGGAGTGAATCTGGTTGGTCGTGATCGAAGTTAGTCGTTATCAAAAGAAAGGAGTGGGAAAAATGAAGTCCATGGTTTGGACCTAGACATGGGTCTCGCCTAATCTTCATTTTCTTCTATGGTGTTCCCCCTTGGGCCCTACGGACACATGCAGACAATGAATCGGAGAGAGTTGGTGGATGCGCCACTATACGTCAAAAAATAAAAAAGTAGGTTAGGGGTTGAGATACTTTGAAAATTATTTCAAATTAAATATTCTTTTCTAGTTTTTTAATTTTTAGTTTTTTTGTTATTATTTATTTTTAATTAAGAGCATTTTCATTATTTGGCACACGAAAATTTCATGTATCCCGAGGTGTGCATAACCCGTTTAGTGAATAAGAATAGGGCACCCTAAGCTATCTTAGTTGGCGACAAGAAATGAAAGCTTCACATGTTGTATCTTTCACATGTTGCAAAGATATGGAGGCGTTTGCATGCTCCGTCCTGAACAATGTCAAGTTGCTAACATGACCGAAGAACAAAAATCAAGTGGCCTCCTGTAAGTCAAGAACATAATATGGCTTGGACCCGGTATCGATTTCATCAAAGTTATAACGTTAATCATTATTATATTTTCATGGGGAAGATGAGGTTGTAAGAATCTAAGCAATGGCGGAGCGCAGATGCCCACATGAAATTTATTTTATTTATATACAAAAAACTTCCTTAATTTTCATTTTTAACATATAATTGCCCATTAAAATTTAAAATTGAATGTAATAATGATCCCTAATCAGAATTTTTTTTGGTTCCACTACTGAATCCAAAATAAGCCCTTGGTTATCCCTTGGCATGGGTTGCAGGTAAGCTTAAAGGGGTTTCGGCAAGACGCTCGAATATATGATATGTTTGCCTTCTCTCATCTCACCAACTTTCATATTATATATATAATTATATATATATATATATGTACACAATAAATTTTCTTGTCGAGTGAAACAAAATTGACTTCAGACTTTGATTCTTTCAAGCAACTTCCTGCTCTGCATGCCTTCAACTCTTGCAACCATTCCGCAGAAAACGGATAGCCCTCGCCACCATAATCTCTAATTAGCGTGGTACCATCATCTGTCAATAGGTGACCATTGCATCACGTGGCTGAGTTTGATTCCTCCTTAGTGCGTGGATGCAAAAGGAACACATCGCCTGGGACATATTTTTGGTTGAAAGGCTTGGAAATATTCACTAGAGCTTATAAATGTTTACTTGAGGGGTTTTGTTTACGCTTTTCTTTAATGTGAGTAACATATACGAGCGATGAACCCAACCAATAACCCTATACCGGTGGCAAAACAACAGTTATAGATCTACAACAGTGATTTATGTCGCCCCCGTACAAACCTATAGCAGTGACTTTCCTCGCCGCTAAAATGCACCGGTGAATTCACCGCTATACATCTATAACGGTGCTTTTTTACCACCGGTATATATTACCTTAACCAATAACACAACCACCAATAGATACGACAGAAAATGGGGAGGTATTCACTGTCAAATTTGTCCCCTCTCTCTCTCTCTGCAATATCTGGGCATCTCGATAAAGGTAAGGGAGTAAACTTCAATCCTCATAATATTACTAGGAAACCGTTGTTTTTTTTTATTTCAATCTGTAGTTTAGAAGAATGTACCCTTTTTATACTTCTACTGTATAACTGATCAACACTTAAAATCATAGCTCAAATGCTTATTTCAACATAACCCAATGATTTCATGAACAACAAAAATTAATCACAGCAACTAGGATAATTTCTGTAACTTGCAAAAAGTTGCCTAGACTTAACAGTACAACCTAACCAACAAATTGTGATTAACAACAGTACATAAAGTGTAAATAATGAATTATGAAATAACACATGCTACTTCCAACTTATTTGCGGTCTCAAATCATTAATTATTTCAAATCAATTTAATTGTGGATAGAATATAACTAAAAGTCAAGTTCTTGAGGTTTATGATACCTGCGATGCTACTTGAACACCAAAAGGAGAACGAAGTTTTCCATAATGCAGACAAGAATTCTTTAGCAAGGAGAATAGCAAGCGCAATGACTCTCCCATCTATACTCAACATTAGAAGATTCACAGATGGCAATTCTCTCATCAACCCATTTAAGAGCATCCTTGTTACAACATTTCTACCAACAAGGGGGCCAGGGAAAGATTGCTGACATAAAGTACGGAAATAATCGTATGGGCTGCTTTTATAGCTTCCATCGCCAGATTTATCATTCACAATCTCCATCATGTTATGAACTAAACTAAAATCATGCCTCCTGCTGGATCCTTCACATGAAATGATAGTTAAACACAAGAAATAAAGCAAACTTATGAATCAACTCAGAAAAAGGACAACTGAAATACGTAACTTAAGAAAGAATTCTCCAAACAGTAGAATAATAGCAAAAAGAGAAAAAGAGAGAGCAAGTCACCTGGTTCTCAAGTGCTGAATGCCTGCTGAAAGGATCATTTACTTTCAGGACCACAATTCTCCCACCAAATCGAATATGTGTTACTAAAGCACGCAGAGCTAGAAATAGCAGCATTATAACCATCTATCTAGTGCCATTCCCCTGTATTGTGATGATATGATACCTCCATCGAGGGTGCAGACTTTCCCAATACTCATGACTATATTGAAGCTGCTCATACGATGCAGCACCCTCTGTGCTCTGAGCATGAGCTTCTAATTCGCAGTTTGCAGCCCAACCATTTGGGTGCTTCTCAACGACCTCCTCTTGGGGATCTGGAACAAAAGAACCATCAAAGACAGAGATGAAGATGATGACTGCAGGCCGCCACTGATTGCATCAGTTTGCTGCGTTCTCCCTTGAACAAAACCAGCGTGATTTTGTGATTGAGATTGAAAAGACGTTGATGAGAATGTGGTGCCATGCTCCCCTCTAGTCTGTCTAGATGTATTTTCATCCAATTCAGCAAAGAAATCTGAATGAGAACCAAAACCACCAGAATCATTATCGCCCATACCTGTTTGAAAGCTACTCCACTGCACCTTCTTCACGCTCGTCCGAGTCTGTTTAGAACCCTTAACAGAGGGAAAATCTGTTTATGAATTGTTGAGATAGGCATTGGCGCGGCACCATGTGCAACCAACTCTGCTGGTATGACAAGCTCGTTGGACTCAACCAGCACATCGGAACTACTCCCTTCTGCAACCTGATTTACTTTCTTTGGTTTGAATTCGACCGAGTTACTGACACTAGAGGAGCCAGCTTTTCCGGCAACAGCCTCGTCCACCTGAACTTGTGAATGGTACTCCTATTCACTCAAGGAAAGGTTCGCTAGAAAAGTGTCAGCAGGGGAAAGAAAAGTTGTCATTGATATAACAGAAAGCAGAAAGAAATGCTCAAAATCTCAGATCAAAGCATCCAACTTCCTCGCGAACGATAAATCGAATGGTCTTCACTGGAATCTGCCCTGACTAACAAAATTAACAGCAACCAAGACCTTAATCGTCCTCGATCCATACCCAAAAGTGATGAATCACAAATTAAACCCGAAAATCAAAACGAGCGACGAGAATATTACTTGTTCGAAAAGGGGAGTCATGAACCCTGTTACATGAATTTATATCAGAAACCGCGTTGATGGCACAAGGAAGACCCTTCTCCCTTCTCCAAAAAACCAGTCGTGCGCCGGAAAAACAAGAGAGGGAAAGAGAAATGGCCAGAAAAAAAAAAATCAGAAAAAAGAGAGGAGAGACTGATCGATCTTACCGGAAGCCAGCCATCGTCGTGCTGCCTTCGAGTTCTCCCCGCTTCTTGGGTTTTTACACGGTAAAAATGTGATGCATTTCAAAAAGCCCGTTCGAAACCCGACTCTTATATCCTCTGCATCAAACGTGCACGCGGGACTCCAAATCCATGTTCACGTGTAACTCCCTATCCGATCCGAAACAAACAGGGCCCTTAAGAAAACTGCGTCCACCTCATAATATTAAAAGAATGCGGCGACAGTCGATGTTTTTTCAGTTTTTTTTTCAATGAAAAACTAATCTATTGGTTGGTGAAGCACATCCAATCTGTCACTAGCCGTTATTAAAATAAAATAAATTTTTTAATTTTCAAAGTATTTTTAAATTTTAAATTAATTTCAAAGCATTTTTAAATTTTAAATTGATTTTTTTATATTTATTTGAAAAAACACTTATGTTTTTCGCCGTTAAGTCTTTTAGGTTAGTGCTAACATAAATTGAAAATATGACTGTAACAAAAAAATAAAACATGTTCTGTATTTTTTATAGCCCTTTTAAGCTGTATCAAACGATACTATTGATCAATCTCTATACGCACACGGAAATTATGTCATAAGGACCAAACACATTTATCAAATTAAATAGGGTTGTGAAGCATCTCATTAAACTGAAGATGGCGATCGACCAAAAAAATGTTGAACAGAAAATAGATAAAAATTGAACAGAAAATAGATAAAAATTGGTAACAGTGAAAAGTATGGGAGGCCCTCTTATTTGCTAAGCAATCCCTTAGAAGCCCACCACCCCTTAGTTAGCTTCAAACTCAGTCCCCATCAAGTCTCACCTCTCTTATTCCTCTATTTGTCCTCTTAAGTTGAGGATTTACCCACATGTATCATTCGAGAAAAAAAAATTCATTCTGCATAATGAAATTGAAAAAAAAAAGAAAAGAAAAGGTTAGCCGTCTCTATACCGGCTGATGTGCTAGGTAGGAAGAAGTCAGGTTTCGGTTGCTTTGCAGAGTAACTAAGAAATTATTCAGTTTGTCACCATTTACTTAAAGGAAAGATAGATCCATCAGGAATTTCTTTCTTCTTGTAAACCGAATATGAACGAGAGAGATCTCATAATTCTCTCAAGTAGAACGTCTTTGTTTTCAAAAAATTTCAGGCTCTATCATTATAAACTGATCATATCAACATTTTCTTATTTTTATTTTTGCACTGCGGTCTCTCATGATTTCCCTGTTGGAGCTTTGCGATGAACACTAGATAGCGAACAAGATCGAAAATGCAGAAATCGAAAAGAAGAACATTCATGATTCATGCGTGTGTTTCATAGAGGGCGGAAGAAGAACCTGTAGAGGCGATTCAGTCGGCGGCTGTGGGAAGAACGGCTACCGTCCCTAATGAGTCGCTCCCCAGCGGCATTGACGGCGGCGGTGGCGGCAGCGGCAATGGGTTTCTCTCCTCAGCCATAGCAGCCCAGTGATGGGGACAGGCAACACACGTATGGCTGAGGGGACCGATTACCCAGACCGGATTAACTTGATGTATCTCACACCATCACAAGACACGTATTTATACTTGAGGGTCCAAAACGGATATGGACCCGTATCGACGCAGGACTATCCAGATGGGGAAATCCCAACAATCTCCCACTAGTCCAAGTCGATATCAAGGGTAAACAAAATGAATGGATTAGCCTTAAAATCCATTCCAAGGTCTCACCTTGTTGTCTTACAAAACTTCTCAATAACCAAATGAGAATACAGAATAGACAACATGCTTAATGAGAATCAACAAACTGTATGTGATCACATTAAAAAAAATGTTTGCATAATAGTGTGCTTACATTGAACTACATAAACCCATCCTCTTAACGTGTTCAAAGAACATACCAGATGCTAGCGCTTTAGTAAGAGGATCTGCAACCATATTTGTAGTCCCAATGTGTTGAATACACACTAGTTGATTCTCTATCCTTTCCTTAACAACAAAATACTTAAGTTCCATATGCTTACAAGAAGTAGTACTTTTGTTGTTGTTGGAAAAAGACACTGCAGCTTCATTATCATAGTGAACCTTAAGTGGTCTCTCAATATATTCCACTATCTTGAGCTGTGAAATGAAATTCTTTATTCAAATTGCCTGTGAGGTAGTCTCATATAATGCAATGAATTCTGCTTCCATGGTGTGAGCAGCAGTCACAGTCTGCTTTTTGCTTCCCCATGAGATGGCACCTCCTGATAGAAGGAAGACAAAACCAGTAGTAGACTTTCTACTATCGGTACATCCTCCAAGATCGGCATCAGAATAGCCGATCACTTCTAAATGATCCATCTTGCGATATGTCAACATGTAATCTTTTGTCCCTTGCAAGTACCACATGACTCTCTTTACGGCCTTCCAATGTGCCATGCCTGGATTAGACTGAAATCTACCAAGCATGCCAACAGCAAAGGAAATGTCAGGCCTAGTGCAAATCTGCGCATACTGCAAGCTGCCAACCGCTGATGCATATGGAATGTTGATCATTTGTGCCTTTTCAAATTCGTCCTTAGGACAATCATTTAGGCTCAATTTATCCCCTTTAGCTATGGGTGTTGAAATAGGAGAACAATTCTCCATCCCATATCTCTTAAGAACTTTATTGATGTATGCTGATTGGGAGAGACTTAAAACACATTTAGATCTGTCTCGACGAATCTCAATGCCGAGAACAAATGAAGCCTCACCCATGTCCTTCATCTCAAAATGAGATGCGAGAAAATGTTTGGTCTCTGTTAGCAATTGAAGATCATTTNGCCCTTGTAGATCTACGAACAGGTAATTGATCATCTTCAATTTGTATGTCTACATCATGTTCGTGTTCTTCAGTATGATCTACATTTAATTCATCTGGATCTGATGCATTACCCGTATGATTTGCATTCATGTCATCACGAGAGACAACATAATCATACACATTTATATTTTCTTTATCAGGTCTACTTCCAGTATCCTGTATTTCCTCAAAATTGAGGTTTTGTAATGCATCTAATCCAAATGAGCCATCTTCCAGGAACTTAGCCTTATCTGTTTCCACAATATGTGGTGTATGAGATGGACAATAAAACCTATAGCATTTCGATCTTTCTGGATAACCAATGAAGAAACCACTGGTTGTTCTAGGATCAAATGCTTTTATGTAAGGGTTGTACAACTTAGCTTTAGCAGGACATCCCCATATGTGCATATAAGAGAGATAAGGTTTCCTACCTGTCCATAACTCGTAGGGAGTTGTAGGAACAACCTTAGTAGGAATCCTATTTTGGATATGCACTGCTGTCCTGAGAGCTTCACCCCACAAGGTTAGAGGGAGAGTAGAGTAGTTTAACATAGCTCGAACCATTTCTTTAAGCGTACGATTTCTTCTTTCAGCAACACCATTTTGGTAAGCGCCGCCAGGCATAGTGTATTGAGGCACAATGCCTTCTTCCTTTAGAAATCGCGCTAATGGTCCCTCCCTTTGTCCCATCTCAGTAAACCTACCATAATATTCACCACCTCTTTCTGACCTGACTATCTTGATAACCTCACCGGTTTGTTTCTCTACTTCTTTCTTATAGTCTTTGAAAACTTGACACACATCAGATTTTTCAAAGATTAAGTAGAGATACAAATACCGAGAATAGTCATCTATAAAGGTGACAAAATACTTTTCGCCTGTGTAACAAGGAGGGAAAGGTCCACAAACATCTGTGTGAATAATTCCTAACTTTTCAGTACATCGCTCGGCACCTTCTTTATACATGTTAGTTTGCTTTGCCTTTATGCAATCTACACATGTGTCTTTATCCGTAAAATCAAGAGATCGTAAGATCCCTTCATTCAAGAGTCTCCTTATTCTCTTTTCAGATATATGACCCAAACGACGGTGCCATAGCATGTACGAATCATCCTTTATGGTACTACGCTTATTGCCAGTTATACAATGACTAGAAACCAACAATTCAGGAGATTGGATCTTCACGTTCATTTTGTACAAACCATCACACAAAATAGCAGAACCAATTTCAACAAGATCTTTATAAATAAACATCTTTGAGTTTTCAAATTTCAAACAGAAATCAAATTTGTCCAGTCTGGATACAGAAATCAAGTTTCTACTATATGATGGAACAAAGAAAACATCATGAAGATCCAAAACAAAGCCAGTATCAAGCCTAATCTGGCATNAAAAGAAACACTTCATAGGAGCTAAGCTAGTCTGTGCAGTTTGAGAATTAGCTTGAGTTGTTGACTTCTTCTTGGCACTCCTTTTCATTGAACTTTTCTTTATGCCAACTTTACCAACCCCAGAGTGAGAAACCATATGTGCACTTTGCAACTTCTCACCCTTCATCCTTTCCTCCTCTTCAACACACTTGGACATCAACTCGTTGAATGTCCATTCAGTGTTATGTGTGTTGTAACTGATCTTGAAAGGAGTATATTCAACTGGTAAAGAAGTCAAAGTAAAGAATACCAAGAATGATTCAGAAATAGTCAACTTCATGTCATTCAATTGAGAAGCAATGTTCCTCATTTCTAACATATGCTGGTGAATGTTACCCCCTCCTTGATATTTCATAGATATTAACTTTGACATTAGGGTACTGGCTCTGGCTTTATGAGAGCTGACAAATTGAGCCTCAACTGCATCCAAGAACTCTCTCACCGATCTACAAGGTGGGATAGCACCACGTATGTTATTAGCGACCCTTGATTGCAAAAGCAACAAGCTTAGTCGGTTAGAACGCTCCCATTTGTCAAAATACACTATTTCATTATGTGTACTTTCTGGTGTAAGAGGTGGTGGCTCAGGCCGCCTCAAAGCCATATCCAGATCCATATACCCCAATATAAATACAACATTTTTCTTTCCATTCAGCATAATTTGAATCATCAAGTAAAGGGATAGAATTTGAGCCATTAAAATAAATTGAACCAGGCACGACAGATGACAAAAGACATCCAAAAGTTGACATGCATTATATGAGACAAACCATATGGAATAGTAAACTAATTAAAAGGCTCTTTATGTTTACTATTTCCAAGACAAATACCCGGGGTCATTAGGATACTACTTTGGTAATATACCTAATACGCAAATGTATTCTGTCTTAACTTTATCTAGTAAAACTAGGAAATGTAAATCCAAACTATAGTTAAGCATAACACCTTTGGGTGTAAAATGACAGAACTATGTAAGGATCTATTTTCCTATTTCACTCTACTTGTTCTCTTGAACATAACACACTACCTTTGGGTAATAATGTTACTTCAGATGAGAATAAGTACAACATGAAACACTAATGTGTCTTTAAATCATGCGTAGTCACTTTGGTGAGGTATAACATGATTTAACTAATCATCGGCTCCTTACATGAGCGTTATCGTACAACTTTATGATCATGCAATAAAAATTAACCTTAGCATAATCTTAAACAAAACATGATACAAGAATATAATATGTCATAATAACACATTTAAAATGAAACATACGAATCACATGAATCATTTCTGCATAGTCAACTTAATGCTATCTAAGTTATTCATTAAAGCTCCATAAAACATAATGAATCGGTCCCGTATCGATCTAGAATGATCGAACCAATCCATTAAACACCTTAAATGGGCATAAAACCACATATATCAGCTTCCTCTAGTTTAGAACCGGTCCCGTATCAGCCCTAAATGGACCAAACCGGTGGAAAACTAGATGAACCGGTCTCGAAAGGGAAAGAACCGGTCTCAAACAACTCTGAATCGGTTCGAAAAGGCCCGTATCGGTTCTGAAACTGAATGAACCGGGCTAGAAAAGATTCGAATCGGTCTGAAAAGGTCCGAACCGGTTCCAAAACTGGATGAACCGGTCTGAAAAGGATCTGAATCGGTCTCAAAAGGTCCGAACCGGTTCCAAAACTGGATGAACCAGTCCGAAAAGGATCCGAATCGGTCTCAAAAGGTTCGAACTGGTCCTGAAACGGACCGAATCGGCTCTAAAATGGAACGAATCGGTTCTCAAACGGACCGAATCGGTTCTGTATTGTATTCAGACTGTATGGATACGGTTCGGGTCCGACGGGACCCGACCCGATCCGGAGAAAAATCAAAACCGGGCGAAGAAACGCGGGCGGGCTGAAGCGAGTTTTTTTTTTTTTTATAAGAAAAACTTTATGGATCTGAGTCGGGTCAGGACTGACCCGACCCGGGTCCGACTTGCCTCCCACCTTCTGCCCGACCGTCTCCCTTTCGACCGAAAAAAACCGCTGCAACTATGGCAGCCGTTAATGGCGGAAGTAAATCCGGCCAGCCTCCGGGGGATGCCATGGGTGGGCGGCGGAGGGCCTCACGGCGCCGCCCGGCGACAGGGAAGCCGCCGGCGGGCCTCAGACCGGCCATCGCTCTCCCTGCCGCCGTCCGTCCCTGTGCCCTATTATCCAAATTAGGGCTAGACCGATGGAAGCGGGGAGGGCGAGACAACAGCGGCTATGGGTGGGCGCAGGCGAGCCTGATGGGTCCGTCCGGCGACATTACCGTCGCTGGCGGTCGCCCTTTGCCGGCCCCCACTCCCCCAAGTCATCGCTCCTCCTCCCTGTCGTCCCTATCCTCTTCCCCTCTTCTCCCGTTTCTTCATATTAGGGCGGCTGCAACTGCAGCGGGAACACCACCGGCAGTGGAGGGCGAGCACTGGTGGGTCACAAGGCCTCATCCGGCGACGATGAAACCCCCTTCCAAAGAGGACGTAGCCGGACGAACGTTGAGCGAAGCCCTCTGCTCTCGTCGTCATCCCTCAGATCCCGCACCTTCCCCTTTCGTGGCTACGACAGAAACAAGAGCCACCGGCGGGACTGGGTCACGCCCGTCCCTATCCCTGTTACTTTCTCTGCGGCTGCAACAGAAGCCTAATGGCTTCCATCGCTCATTCTGTAACAGAGAAAGAAACAGGCACCCGGTGGCCTCTTCTTCCACGTTTCTACCCTATTCCCATTGTGCGAAAACAGAATGCAAAGGAAATCGCACAGAGGAATCGTGGAGTGGGCCCATAACCCATTGTTGGAGCTTTGTGATGAACACTAGATAGCGAACAAGAACGAAAATGCAGAAATCGAAAAGAAGAACATTCATGATTCATGTGTGTGTTTCATAGAGGGCGGAAGAAGAACCTGTAGAGGCGACCGCCGACTGAATGTCGGCGGCTGTGGGAAGAACGGCTACCGTCCCTAATGAGTCGCTCCCCAGCGGCATTGACGGCAGCGGTGGCGGCGGCGGCAATGGGTTTCTCTCCTCAGCCATAGCAGCCCAGTGATGGGGACAGGCAACACACATATGGCTGAGGGGACCGATTACCCAGACCGGATTAACTTGATGTATCTCACACCATCACAAGACACGTATTTATACTTGAGGGTCCGAAATGGATATGGACCCGTATCGACGCAGGACTATCCAGATGGGGAAATCCCAACATTCCCAGCATAGAATGCGCTTCAGTTGCCTGGAGCACCAATCATGCAAGACTACCTCTGTAGACAACCAGAGTGGGTCAGCCCAACCATTAGTCCATTACCACCTCACATTGACTGCGGCAACCATGCAGAGCCCTCAGCCGATCAGCCTCAAATCTGACCAGCAGTCTCCATTTTTCCTACATGAAACGATGTTTTATAGCAAAATCAGCTTAACCCTGTGCTCCTTTGCTTACCGAACCGCCCACAAGGGGGCATAGGAAAAAATCAGAGGCTTTGGGTGTGTTGAAATTCATAGAAACTTACTCGTCTTTCTTTCCCAATTGGTGTTGCCAACATAACATGTAGAGTGCCCTTAATTATGTTTATTCCCAAATTATGGTGCAAAATTGCACCCTGCTTTCACAAAATTCTCAATCATTCAATAAAAAACGATGCAGAAAGAGGCATACCTACGTAATCAGTCTCTCAAAGTGAGGGACTGCAATAAAACTCAGATGGTTCCCACGCTGCTCCCCGTTAATTCCCTATGTTCGGTTGCCCTTGTTTGTCATCCACTTTCTCCCTTTTCCTCTTTTTCTCTCTCCCTCTTTCTTATAATGGGTAGGGAAGAGATTGGCTTGGCTCGTCCCTCCCACCCCCGTTATTTTGTATGGGTGGGGTTGAGAAAGCTCTCCATTTAATATAAATTACATTTCAGTGCTTCGGTGCAATTAGCAGCATAATTAGAAGTAATTACTTGATTAATCTTCCATTAAGTGAGTCTTATCATGCTTAGAGACACTAATCTCTTAATTAGTAAATTACTAATCTTCATACTTTATTTTAGTTGAATTTCATTTAACTGTTTGGATAATTCCATTCAAGCACCTCCCTGTTATTAAAAACTGCTCTTAGTTTTTTTTTGGAATTGTCTAAAGGACTCAAGTATAAGTGGACGGTTTCTCATCCTATGGTATCCAATATTTTGGCCCAAGTTGCATCGTTAGAAAGTTCAAAACGGACTTTATCTTGCTGGCATGGTCTCTTCGACAAACATCAGAAATCGGTAGTTATTATCCAAAAGAAATAAATCGCAAAAAGTACTTCAAAATCTAGGGAAACATGAGAAATTGCATCTGATGTTTTAATCCAGACCCATTCCACACTAAATATGTAAGGGCAATAAATAATAATCAACTGAAAACTCCTAATGAATTGCCAAAAAAAATGTTAATGCAGAGAATATTTTTGAGAACCAAAATTAATTAGTAAAGTAGAGTTTTCTCATATTTCTATATAATACATTCTTCAAGAAAAAAGATAGTTTAGGCATTGTTTTTGGTATGTTAATTAAAGATTTGGAAAAGATCACGTATCACGTTCTTTCTCATCTAAGAAGATCAATTGTGCTTGTGAAAAGTAGTATTTGTGGTAATTTGAAAGTTCCATCTTAAAGTTTCAACTCTCTAAAACTATATAAAGGTTGCGTGAAGAAAAATAAATGCAATATCTGAAATTGTTTGATGTGAAAACTTATAGGCTATTGATAATTTAAAATACTTTAAAAAGTATGCCCATTTGAAAGGATTTAAGTTTAAAAGATTTATGAACTTATTTATGCGTATGAAATTTTTTTCTCTACATGTCGTTCCACTCAATGGAATTTGTTGAAAAATTTTTGGTTATTGCCAAGAAGTCTTAGACAGAGTCTAAAAAGTTCACTGTTATTGCCAAGTACTTTTTAAATGAAGTTCTAAACTAAACATTTTTTTAAAATAAGTCAAAATTGTTTTGAATTTTGTTTTTAGTTATAAATTTAGAATTTAAATTGAAACAAAATGCATTGCTATATACTTCACGGAAAAAAGTCTACTTATGAAAAAATCAATGAAAGTTCTGGAAGTTATTTAGTTTCCCACTTCTTTTTTTTACGTTTAAATTATCTAGACCACAATATGTACTTTGTTTGTTGCTAAACAAGAATTATTGTCATATTTCAAGTTAATATCACCTTTAAGATATATTTTGAACCACATATATCTTAATCTAAAAACAATCTCATGGTAATTTTGAAATTATTTAAGTTATAAATGGATATTTTGGAATTATTTATGCTTAATTGGATAAGAAAAGAAGTATTTAGTTACATAATTTTTTTCTGACGTGTGCTGCATGCAAGCGTTTTTTATTATTATTATTCAATTCATCAATTGTATTATGAAAAAATCCTTTTAGCTTTGAAGGTATCACACTTTGCCTTAATATTAAAAAGTTGATTGACAAACTTAAACATTAATTCCTGTTTTAAATATGAAGCATACTTTTTTGACGACAAAAGCAGTGCCACCCATGACTTCAAGGGAGATAGAGACACTAGCAGAGCCAGGAATTTTTTATAGTAGGGGCACTCATTCAATATCTTTAATTTGTGGGCACATATATATACAAACAATTAAGCATATCAAAACTTAGAGGGAGTCTATTCCTTGGTTGAAACATTTATTAAAGATCTAGTGCTGCGCGCTAGACTTTTTGCTCTCATAATTACAATTAAAAAAAATTGTATGACACTGTAAGATATCGATAGTAAGCATGATACCCTACAACGTATTTTTACAGCAAAGGAACATTATGATTGTCTCATAAGTCTACCCAAAGAATGAAAAAGTTTTATAAAATAATAGTTTTAATGTCACATGAATTCACTTTAATTTTTGGTAAGACACTGACAATATTCATATGTTATCAAAAGAACCCCTTAAAATAAAGGAAAGAGTAAAAAGGTTCACCATTTATGTTGAGCAGTAAGAGCCGGGCCCGCTCGCGTGCGGGAGGGGGTGCCTTTCAGTCGTTATGCGATGAGACGTAACCCCCTTCCCGATTTTTTTTATTTCTACAACCAATTTTGGGGAACATGGCATGGTTTTCTTCTCTGTAAACCATGGGCGGTGTGGTCACAAAAAGCAGGCGCTTGGCTTCGATGACCAGCTTTGGCAAAGTCACTGAGGCGGCTTTATTTCTTGCGGATTGACTTGACTTGAGTGCACCACTTTTATTTTCTCCAGTGCCTTCCTGGTCCCATCCCCGCAGTCATGATCCTGACTGCCCAGCCACGACCAGACACCTTCTTAAGTTAATTTGGCACCATTGCTTCAGTTATTTAAAATCGACCGTCTCATTCCAAGGCCAAGTCAGGTCCAAGTCCAAGTCCAAGTCGTCAGAATAACTTTTGAGGACTGAGGTAGTTGATTCCAATTTCTTATCATCATTAATAGCATTAATTAAGCATCGGCACAAGTATTACTTGTAGACTACCGTGTTTCAGCCGATAAGCATTGTCTCGCATCTCGATCGAGCTATATTACATTTCCTATTTTTTTATTTGTCATAATACTTTGAAATTATTATATAGAAAATGCTTCAAGACCTTCATACTTCGTATCGGCAAGCATTATTTCAGTTTTCGACCATACACCCGTAACTTGGCAACCATGGAAATGTCATGCATTTTAAGCTAACAGTCGATTCCTTTTCATTTCATCAAATGCTGATAGATAATATGCAAAATAAAAGATTACGTAAGCTTAAAACATGGGGAGGCACTATATAATTCGGTAAATTACTTATACAACTAATTATGATGGTAGACCGATAGCTGTTAGACTGAATGAGAATCATACAGTAAACTAATTATAAAACTAATTATGATGGTAGACCGGCAGCTGTTAGACTGAATGAGAATCATAAGGATGCCCATTTTAAGGAGATTAAATATTGAAGATTTAATAATATAGAAACTAAGTTGTACTTTCAAGAGATGGAAACACCCATTATAGGAGAGAAAAAAAACAGTTTCCTAAATTAAGGTCTCTTCCCTTCTTTTGACAGGTATTTTGTGTATTTTGAAAAACCAGCTTAATTTTTATTTTTAAATTTTAAACTCTATCCAATATCTTTAAAATCAAGAGCCCACATACTACAACATTCTTTGTCTCACCCAACCGGTTTGACCATCGACTCAGATGGACGAGTCGTCACTACAACATATGGTGACGATGCTGGTTTTGTCGAGAATAGCATCGTCGGCAAAAGCTATTGGTATTTTACGATGGACAACTTTAACCCGTCGCCGAATGTTATGTATACAATAACAAAAAAAATACCCGTTCCAATCTCGACGGCTTCGACCTCCCTGTCGCAGATGCAAGCCCTACTTCCACCTGCCTCCACCTCCAAGATCAAGAAATTAAAAACAGAAACAATCTAGCAGCATCGCAAGATCCCTCTTCCAGTTGCGCGCCTCCATCACCCAGATCTACAAAGAGCGAAAAAGAATATCAGGGAATCGAAGTGACGCAAAAGAGAGAGGGAGACTATAACACTTCTATGTCATACACCACTAATCACGAAAGAAAATAGATAGAGTTTTTCTTTTTTTTTTGGGTACTGAAAGCAAAACAATCACACCTATGTAGTTGGTGTAGGCCCGATCTGTCTATTGTGTATAGGTAACTTGCTTGCATAATTAGTGGACGACACGATCTGTCATACCAATTGATGTTGCTAATAAGAAACACCTATTGAATAGCGCACTGCATGATTTGTCCTAGCAATTAATATTGCTAATGAAAAGACTTATTAAATAAAAACAACATTACTCTATATATGTTGGAGAGCGAGGCCTCTCAAAACTTAATCTCAAACAATTTAAAAAGCTTCACAAGTATGTAGGAACAAAAGTACATAGGAAAGCTGTATATGACATTGTCGCATTTTTTTCCAGCAATCCCCCATCCCTTTAACCGCTCGATCAACAAGCATCATTCGTCACATAGTGAGAACCTAATGAAGGCAAATAGTCATAGCATCAGTACAACCACTGAGTACAATGAAAATCAAAAGCAAGATTTTCGATATATCACTTGAATGTAAACTTTATATTTTGTATTGATTGTTAAAATAATAATGAATGAATATCATTATGAAAAGCAAACTCACTCCAGCATTGTTGAGTCGTAATTCAAAACTTTCACTAAGTTTGGTTTACCAATTTCTTTGGCATTCTAACGAATCACATTCAATCTAGGTCACACTAAGTTTGGTTTAATAATTTCTTTGGCATTCTAACAAATCACATTCAATCTAGGTCACACGAAAACCAATTACATTGGTGACAATAAAGAAAGTAGACAAATGAACAAACAAATAAATAAACAGAGAATTCAGTCTCATGAATTTTTATGATGCATACACACGCACCCGCCTAAGTAAGATCACATGATGCCACCTAGCTCGTCCGTGTATTTAGGGTGGACCGATATGCAGCTTACGGTCTCAAACACCGAGTCACCAAGAATATTGGTATACTTTGGGGTTACTACTACCATGGCTCACATTTCGTTGAGCTCAACTGAGTTACTGCAGTAACTGCATCCCACACTCGCTACATCACGATGGGGATGAGCTCTTCTAAGTAGCCCAAAGAAGGAGCACTTTATCAATCCCTACATTCAGGGAAGGTTCCGCTCACGGGTCCTCGGACCCGTGTGCCACCCAACCTGGCTCCTTTTATGTTTATAGTTGGGTTCAACTCTTTATAGTCGCAACATATGCCAATCCCAAACTTTTTATTTCCATTATACTATGTGCTCTCAGACTTTTCTTTCATATCATCAACAAAAAAATATAAACGGGCCTCAGACCATTGCCGTTGCCGACATCATAATGATAACACATGCCATGAACAAACATTTGCATAAAGTAAATAAACAACCATCATGCTCAATTAATTTAATGCATGGGCAAACTTTTACATCTATCATTACTACATGCTTGCATTATCAAATATGCTCATCGCAGGGTTAAAGCACTGGTTTATCATTAAACAACTCACTATTGGAACTCAATATCGAGCCTGTACCACCTCGAGTTCCTTAATTGAGTGTGCCACATACTTTTAAAAATAGATACAACTAAATAACATGCATGTATGCATGAACATGTATTCAAAGAAACAAACTGAAATGAATAAACTTAAGTCATTTGCTTAAACTTGCAACTTTTTTAAGCATGTTAAATCTCAAGTTTCCTAGTCTAAGTGCTTTATAAACTACATGATTAATCTAATTATGTATTATTAACATTAAATCTTAACTAAAACTCCATGTAGTCAACTACATGCCGGCTTTATCTCGACTCTGGTTACAGTTAAGTTAGCTAACAATAGCTGGCTCGTAGTAGACCAAGAGCTACTAGTAATTATGGTTGATTAAGACTAGCTGGGCTCCATGGCTAGCCTAGCCCACTATCAAGTTTTGCGATATAACAAATAGGTGTGCAGTTGAATACGGATTTCGACGCAGCCTAGACAATTAAGCCACATGAACTCTGTTTGTTGCTTATATGCACTATAACCAAAGTGAAGGGGTTCAATGTTTCTAATGAAAATTCAACAACATCTTGTCTATCGCTTCTGATTTTCTGGATTCTGGTCCATCATAATAATGAAAAATAGATGCAAAGTGTAGCTTAAGAGAAGAAATTAAAATTTCTAAAAACAATCTAAAATTTTATATGTAATTGAAAAGAATACAATAACTTTCATTATACTTGATATTTTAGCAAAGTCTCCGCTCCAGGTAATTGCAACATGTGAGAGGAAGGATTCAGTAAAGTTTCATCGCCGATGAACACTTTCCCTCTCTACCCTCTTTTTCTCTCTTCCCTCTCTCTACTTTCTCTCTATTTCTCCTCTTCTCCCTCTTCTCTCTCTTTCTCTTCTTCCTTTTTCTCCTCTCCCCCCTCTTCCTCCTCTCCTTTCTTTCTCTTCTTTCTCCTTCTCTTCTCCATCATGTTGCATTCCAAAGGGCATGGCAACCCCTATTTATAAACATAATTTATTATTTTTATATTACTTATTATATCATATTTTATATTAATATATCTTGAGGAGGTTTAGAAAAATGATAATATATTTTGAGGAGGTTTGTTAAATTAATTGGATTTAAATGATTAGTTTTAGTTCTGGTTTAGCTTATTGCCTAATCCTAGCTTAAGGGGTCTAATATTTCATTAATTGAGTGTTTAAGCTCTTAAACTATCATTAGTTAAACTTAAACATGATTAACATAATTTAATCTTGATTAGCTAATTACTAATATACCTCTAGAAGCTGAAAAGCTTACAAGTTTGACACCAACCAAAGACCATAATACCCTGGTCTTACTAGGTCTTAGACTATTTTAGCCTCCTACTTTAACTGCGAATTTCATAACAATCAAACATTCATTTTCTACATACTTTTTATATGTATTATTATTTTCAAATTCTGATGTAGTGTCTTAGTAATATATACACATGAACATAGTAGGGTTCAAGAACCTTTAGGGCTAAAAATATAAATCATAAATGGTTTCTGATGTAAAGAAGCTGTATATTACAATTCTTACCCCCTTAAAAAAATTTTGTTCTCAAAATTTCTTATGTCTGTGAAAACAGTTGGGGATAGTGTTTCTCAATATTGGCTTTCATCTCTCAAGTATTGTCAGTAGCTTCGTGGGTGCTGCCATTCCACCTCTACTACTAGTATCTTCTTTGTTCTCAATACTCATTCTCAACTATGTGAAATGGATGTTTTGTATAAGTCAAATTTTCTCGAACATCTAAATCATGATAGTTGATAACATAGCTAGGATCTGGTATATATTTGCACAATATTGATACATGGAAGACATTATGAACCTATGAATAGTATGGTGGCATTGCCAATCGATATGTTGTCTCATCTATTCTTTGAAGGACTTCAAATGGCCCAACAAATTAGGGATTCAATATGCCCCTCATACCAAATATGAAAATTCCTTTAATTGGGGACATACGTAAGAATACATTGTCTCCAACTTCAATGTTTAGAGGTCGTTATCTCTTATCAGCATAACTTTACTGGCAATCATGAACGGCTGATATTTTTTATGTATCATCTTGATTTGGTCTTCATAATGTTGTAAAACTCAAAAGATGTTCTCACCAATTTAATCCCAAGATATAGGTGATCAGCATGGATGTCCATATAAAGCTTCAAAAGGCATCATGCCAATGCTAGAATGGTAGCTATTGTTGTAGGCAAATTCAACTAGTTTTATCTGTTTATCCCATTCGCCTTTCCATTTTAGTGAACATGCTCATAACATATATTCTAGGGTTAAAACTGCCCTCTTTGTTTGTCCCTCAATTTGTGGGTGAAATGGTGAACTCATATGCAACTTAGTTCCCAAAGCAAGCTGAACTGATTTCCAAAAACGAGAGGTGAATTTGGAATCTCTGTCTCAAATAATTATATTTGATACACCATGTAGTCGAATGATCTCATCAACATACAAATCGACTGAAGATTTCAATGATTGATTTGCCCTTATTGGAAGGAAGTGAGCGGACTTCGTTAATCGATCGACAATAATCCAAATGGCACCATGTTGTTTTTGAGTCCTTGGCAATCTCATGATGAAGTCTATAGCTATATCTTCCCATTTTCATAGAGGGATCTCAATTGGTTGAATTAATCCTCCAGGCTTTTGATATTCTGTCGTAACTTGCATGTTCGGCAATATCAGTTTTGATTCCTAGCCACCAAAATTTTTGTTGAGTATCTTGATACATTTATTTGCTCCTAGATGAACTGTATACTTAGAACCATGTAATTCGTTCAAGTTTTTTGTTCTTACTTCTGCATCATTTGGTATCAATAATCAGCTTTGAAAACAAACATTGTCGTTGCTGTCTAAAGAAAATTTGGATTCATCCTTTTCACGTTGGGCAGTCATGACTATAACTAGGACCATCACTTCGTTTCTGTTTGATCTTCTCAATTAGATCATTTGATGTTGTTGCACATAGGCAAATATTTCTAAGGGTAGGATGAAAAGGATGTTAAGAAGTTGGTTTTTCTATCAACTTCAACGTTTGAACTAATGGACTTCCTACAATCACAACACCTTTGTGACGAAGGGCATCTGCAACAACATTTGCCTTACTATGGTGGTATGACATCTCAAAATCATAGTGCATTAGATATTGCACCCAATGACACTGTTGAATGTTCAAGTCCTTTAGAGAAAATAGATAAGCAAGTGACTTATGGTCTATAAATAGTTCAAATTGTACACCATACAATTAGTGTCACCACATCTTTAAGACATGAGCCACTGCACGAAGTTCCAAATCATGAGTCTGGTAATTATGCTCATGTGGACGTAGTTGTTGTGACACATAAGCGATCAAGACTACTCCACAACCATGCTTAGTAGTATAAACAACACATCCTTCATTTCCAAATAGAATAGCCAAGATTAATATCATAGTTAGTTTCTATTTCAAAATCTGAAAACTTTGTTCACATTTTTCTTCCCATTCAAATTTTGTTCCTTTCTTCAAAAGTGCAGTCATGGACATTGCTCTATGAGATAATCCTTGTGTAAACCACTTGCAATAACTAGCCAATTTGAGGAAGGTTCTTGCTTCAGTAACATTAGTAGGAGTCTTCCAATTTTGAACTGCCTCGATTTTGGTCAGATCCATAGCAATACCTTCACCAGAAATGTTGTGCTCCAAGAAGCTAATCTTGGACAACCAAAAGTCACACTTTGAAGATTTTGCTTATAACTGGTGTTGTCGAAGAATACTCAACCCTTTTCTCAAGTGTTTCTGTGTTCTTCTTGAGTGGATGAATAAGTTACTACATCATCAATAAATACAATAACAAACTGATCAAGATATTCCATAGATACTCTGTTCATTAAATCCATGAACACAACTGACACATTAGTCAAACCAAAAGGTAGAACACAAAACTCATGATGTCTATACCATGTTCTAAAAACAGTCTTAGGGATATCCTCTCCCTTAATTCTTAATTGGTGATACCCCGATCTAAGGTCAATCTCGGAGAACACACGAGCATCCTTCAGTTGATCCAACAAATCTTCAATTTTGGTAAGGAGATACTTGTTCTTAATGGTCGTTTAATTTAGCATTCAATAGTTAATGCATAACCAAAATGACATGTCCTTTTTCTTGAACAAATAGTACAAGTGCACCCTAAGGTGATACACTTGGTCTAATAAATCCTTTATTGATGAACTGCTGCAATTGTTTGTTTAATTCTTTTAATTCAGTCAGTGCCATTCTATATGGTTCTTTTGAGATCAGAGGAGTACCAGGTACTAAATCAATATTAAACTACTCAATCTCTCGCAGTAATGGTAATCTCAAGAGATCTTCTAGAAATACATCACCAAACTCCCGGCCCACTGGGATCTGATCTATCTTTGATGTTTTAGTTTTCTTTATAGTCACAGGATAAGATAGACCGTGTCATAACTTTTTTTGTATTCTTGCATTGACAAGTTGGCCAAAGTTATTTCTCATGCGTGTTCATGAATTTGTGCTTGGAATATGATAGGGATAGAGTTACTGACCCATTAGTAATCCTTTTCCTATGAAAGACAATGAATGCATCATGCTCACTCATTCAGTCCATACATAGGATTATGTCAAATCTTTCTAGTCAATGATGATCAGGTTTGCAGAAAGTATATTTCCTAAAATTTCTATCTCAATATGGGCAAATACCATGTACAACAATCAAGAAATCTAATAGCACTAGACACTCTAGGTTCATATGCTGCATGTAGTGTTAGCACATTTAAGCATAGTGACAAAGGTCTAGATATGAAAGAATAGGAAGCTTCAGAATCAAATAAAACACATACCAAGAATGAGTCTATAAGTAGGGTACTTTCAACAAGATCTGGATTCTGAAGGCTCTCAATCATTGTGGCGTACACAAGTTAAGGTACTTTCTTGGTTGGAGGTCTATTTGTAGGTTATGGTGAATGAGTAGGTTTGGCTTGAGGTGATTCTCATGGTGGAAATCCTTGTCTCCTAGGATATTCTCTAGCGAAATATCTTTGTTCACTACAATCCAAAATGTAGTCGGTAGCAAAATTAACATTCTTCATGATTAGGCTTGTTTTGGGGGGAGGGGGAGGGTTTACGAAATGGGCTTTATGAAAAGAGTTTGTACATAGGCACAAAAGGTTTCTTAGTTGGGGCTTGAGGTGATGATTCAGACCCATAAAATTTTCTTTTTCCTTGACCTTGAATGACTCAGAGTCTCTTGTATCTGAGTCACTTTCTCAATTGCATGTGTTAGGTTACAGGACTTGTTCTCACCATTCTCAACCTCAAACTATCATTCAACCCCCTAATAAATTTATTTACTGTAGCCCTGTCAGTAGTGTATGCATTCGGAGAGTATTTTTCTAAATGATGGAACTCACAGATATACTCTTCAATAGTTCTACCACATTAAGCCAAGTCAAGGAATTGTTGCATCCTTTTTTCCTTGACATGATCATGGACATACTTATCAATAAAATTCTGCCTGAATTGCTCTCATGTCATTACCTAACTATCAAACTTTATGTGCTTATCGGTTTTCCACCAATTTTTAGCATCTTCGCCAAGCATATAAGGACCAAACTTGCGTTTTAGGTTGTCAATTACATCTGCTAGTTCAAAAGCCTCTTCAATTTCATTCAACCACTCTTCATCATCCCTTGTGTTTGTACCTCTTATACATTTTCGTGGATTAAAGTTCTTGAATTGCTTATGTTGGTTGCCATTAACTACTTGTTGTGTCATACTCGACTCTAATGGTGAAGCCAAATCTGCCGACTAGACGCTTGCTTGAGCCAAGGTCTGCATAGACCCAAAGATTGTCTATAGGATCTCCATGAGATCAACCTGGCCTCATGGCTGATGACCCATGTCTCTTTCCTAACCACCACCAGTTCCTGCGGCAACTTGCTAAGACCTCTGTCTAGTATACTAAAACATTCTTTCGTGAATTAAGGCTTTACTCTTTACAATGCACAAATTTTTATTTCTTATTAGTTAGCTTTTCAATTTGTTTTATTTAAAGCAAGTTATTATGAATTTGTTAGTATCTTATCAATAACACTTTTACCCGGTACTCAACTATTGGACGATGTCGTGATCAGAGGCTGATCTAAGCAAAGAATGGGGTTGCTTTGATTCATTAAACGTAAAGCTCCAATGTCATACACAACTAATCACTCAAAGGAATTAGGTACAGAGCTTTGTAGTAGAAGCAGAACAATCACACACCTACATAGTTGGCATAGCCCTGATCTGTCTATTGTGTACAAAAAACTTGCCTATGTAATTAGCACATGACACAATCAGTTTTAGCAGTTAATGTTGTTAATGAAAAACACCTATTAAATAAAAAAATTACTCTACATATGTTGGACAGCCACGACTCTCAAGTCTTAATCACAAACAACTTAAAAAGCTGCACAAGTATGTATAAACAAAAGTACATAGAAAAAATGTATATAACATTGCCACATTTTTTTTTCCTAGCAATCCTCCATCTCTTCAGCTGCCCGATTAATGAGCATCATTTGTCACATAGTGAGAACCTAATGAAGGCAGATAGTCATAGCACCAGCACAATATGTGAGTACAATAAAAATCATAACAAGATTTTTGATATGTCACTTGAATACAAATGTTATGTATTGTATTGACTGTTAAAATGACAATGAGTGAGTATCATTAATGGAAACAAACTCACTCTAACACTGGTGAGTCGTAATTCAAAAGGTTCACTAAGTTTGGTTTACCGATTTCTTTGGCATTCCAACGAATCCGACTCGATCTAGGTCACACGAAAACCAATCACATAAGTGACAACAAAGAAATAAGATAATTGAACAAATAAGAAAATAAATAAATAAACAATTCAGAATTTCATGAATTTCTATGATGCATACACATGCACCAACTTGAGTAAGAACACATGATGCCACCCAACTCGTCGGTGTATTTAGGGTAGAACGTTGCATAACTTACACTCCCAAGCACTGAGTCATTGGGAATATTGGCATAGTTTGGGGTTTCCACTACCATGACTCAAATTTCATTGATCTCAACTGTGTTACTGCAGTAACTGCATCCCACACTCGCTACCTGACGATAAGGATAAGCTGCTCTAAGTAGCTTAGGAAATGAGCACTTTATCAATCGCTGCATTCAGGGAAGGTTCATGTCACAGGTCCCCGAAGCCCTACACCACCCAACCTAGCCCTTTTTATGTTCTATAGTTGGGTTCGACTCCTTATAGTCACAACATGTGCCGATCACTTTTTATTTCCAATATACTGTGCCGCTCTTGGACTTTTTCCTTATACCATCAACCCAAAAATATAATACCAGCTCCATGTCATTACCCACATCATAATGATAACTCAAGCCAAGAGCAAATATTTGCATATAGTAAATAAACAACCATCATACTCAATCAATTTAATGCATGAGCATACTTCTACATCTATCATCACTACCCTACTTGCATTATCAAATACGCTCATTCAGAGCTAAAGCACAGCTTATCATCAAACAACTCACTTTTGGAACTCGGTATCGAGCTTGTATCACCAACAAGGTCGAGTTCCCTATTTGAGTGTGGCACGTACTTCCAAAAGTAGATACAACTAAATAACATGCATGTATGCATGAACATATATTCAAAGAATCAAACTGAACTTAATTAAGTTAAGCCATCTGCTTATGCTAGTAACTTAGTTCAAACCTGCTAAATCTCAATTTTGCTAGTCTAAACACTCTTTAAACTATGTGATTAATCTAATTATGTATTAGAAACATTAAATTTTAATAGTCTAATCTAATTATGTATTAGTAACATTAAATTTTAACTAAAACTCTATGTAGTCAATTGTCAACCCGACTTTATCTCGACTCTGGGTATAACCAAGGTTTTCTAACCAAAATGGGCTTGTAGTAGACTAAGATCTACTAGTAATCATGACCGATTAAGGCTAGCTAGGTTCCATGACCTAGCCTAGCCCATTGTCAAGTTTCAGATACTGCAAACCGGTTTGCAGTTTGACACAAATTTTGATGCATATTAGACAATTAAGCCACGCGAACACTATCAGCGTAGTCCGTTTGTTTCTCATATGCGCTACAGGCAAAATGAAGGAGTTCAAGGTTTTTAACAAAAATTCAACATCTCGTCTACTACTTCTGATTTTTTGGATTTTGATCAATTGCAATAACTTTCACTATACCTGGCATTTTAACAAAGTGAGAGAAATTCAACTTCTGATTTCTTCAGGTGATTACAACACATGAGAGGAAGGATTCAACAAAGTTTTATTGCCGATGGACACTTTCTCTCTCTACCATCTCTTTCTCTCTTTATTTTCTCTCTCTTTCTTCTCTTCTCCCTCTTCTCTTTCTTTCTCCTCTTCTCTCTTTTTCTCCTCTCCTCTCTCTTTATCTTCTTCTCTCTATTCCTCCTCAACCTTTTTTTCCTCTCCTCTCTTTCTCTTCTCTCTCTTCCTCTTCTCCCTCACATTGCATTCCAAAGGGGGTGGCAACCCCTATTTATAGCCAAAATTTATTATTTTTATATTACTTATTATATTATATTTTTATATTAATCTATCTTGAGGTGGTTTAGAAAAATGACAATATATTTTAAGGAGGTTTGTTCAATTAATTGGATTTAAACGATTAGTTTCAGTTTCAGTTTAGCTTAGTGTCTAATCCTAGCTTAGGAGCTCTAATATGTCATCAATTAGGTATTTAAATTCTTGAAATGCAATTAGATAAACTTAATCATGATTAGTATAATTTAATTTTGATTAGTTAATTATTAAGCTACCCCAGTCATAGATGGAAATTACAAGTTTGCCACTAACCAAAGATCATAATACCTCATTCTTACTGGGTCTTGAACTATTTTAGCCTTCTATTTTGACTCTGAATTTAGTAACAAAAACACAATAGAGTTCAGGAACTTTTAGAGCTAAAACTGTAACTCATAAATTGTTCCAAATAGTTGTATGTTACAGAAAGAAAGATTAGAAATGAAGGCTTCGGCTGCTTCAGAGAGTAAGAAAGAGAGGGAGAGATTGGAAATTAATGAGGGCTTCCGCTAGTATATAGAGAGAGAGAGCGACCTTGTAAGTCACATGCACTCTATCGCAAACCACCCGTGCCTGTTGCTTACTATTGCCGAGCTAATATTCCCTTGTCGTTGCCTTCGGTAAAAACCAAAGCCTGAGCATCAATTTGGTGGAAGAGTGAAAACAAAGTAAAGGGCAAAAAACAAAACAACAAGCTCCAAACTGACCCTTGTACTGCACACTACAGTAAATGGATCCACCAGTTACCCGAGGCTGATCCAAGAAGCAAAATTCAAATCCCATCCTTGTGCTAGACCTCGTGAATTATGACTCGATGTCTCCATGTACACACTGCATGAGAAAATGAGTAAACCAAAACAAATTAATATGTAACACTAGTTGGAAAATGTTCAATGAAAATGTGACTTAATTGATGAAGTAAGTGTTGAACCACCAAATAAACTAACCCCACCAAAACGTGATACCCATTTCACTCCGACCATGGCCAAATAAACTAACCCCACCAAAACGTGATACCCATTTCACTCCGAACATGGCCATTCAACCAACTACACGTCTAATGTGAAGGTGAAGAAAATGCTCCCTCATGACATCTATCATTTCCATGGTCTGGCCCCAACAACACGACCTTGCCAGCACTCAAACATTCAAACTCTAGAGAAAACAGTCAGACACCAATATTTAAAACATTTAAACTCTGTAGAAAACAGTCACGACAAGCACCAATATTTAAAAGTGACAGCATGCGCCAATATTACTGACAAGGATTAATTAATATTTTGAAAAAGAACAGTACTTACAAATAAGAACACCATAGACTTGCTGTTGTGGGGAAAATGGATGGTCCAGCAGGGTGGATGGACCAAAACATCTCGATCATTGAAATCACTAACATGGCCCTCGTCTTAACCTGAAATTGACGCCTTCCTCTGAATACTCCAACCAGGTCATAAGGGCATGCCATGCTCAGGGTTCTGTTGAACCAAGCACCGAAAAAAACTGGAATAAGGGAACATCTCAAGAAAATAGAAAGAAAAATAAAAAGATGAACATGAGAAGAAAAAAATTACCAGCCATCTTCATCAGCTTCTCTTCATCTTCGTTCCTCTTCTCTTCTATCTTTTCCAGTCACAATCGTCTTGCTCTGAGAAACTGGTGTGAAAATCCTACAATTTTGTGTTTTGTTACTGACTCAACCACAAGAATCTAGCATAAGAAATGTGCTTCCAGCCACAAGAATTGAATAATTTATTAAATGCAAAATATATATGTATATCACCAATTTAATAAAGTGTGTGACAAGTTCTTAATATAGAAGTTAAACCAGGTAAGTGGTTGCTGCCTATGGACCTAATAGTCCCCAAACCTGAAGACCATGTACATGTTAGCAAATAGTGATCAGTTTGTATCTCTAAATTTAGCATTTTAAAAGCAGAACAGAAATACACACAGATTGAAAATAACTACCAAAAACTCAGTAGCAACACCTACAAGAGAAATTTCGATTGGAGAACCCCCTGGAGACCGAAAAGTACTAGTTACATCCAGGTTGAGCTCTTGGGTCAATTGATGCATCCAGCTGAAAAGGTCAAGAGTCTAATTTGTTATAACCAAATAATCTATAGGATAAGAATGGAAATTAAACTTTGCTAAAAGTACAATATCCCATGCCCCAACTATTTGCTCATTTATATATACTTGTGCCCAACACCATTACTGACAACAGCAAAGCAAGCTAGATGAAATTGCATTGGCACTTAATAGCGCCATTGAAGAGCAGATGGAAGCAAATCAATGACTGCAACTTGCTGTGTCGATTGAGGCATCTCTAGCTTCAAGTTGGTATGGCTGAAAAGGAGGCACAATAATGGGAATGAAGCCATTGTAGCTCTTGCTTGTACACCCAAATAGTCACATTACTCTCCCACACCACAAAAATCTCTCAAGATTTTCATACTGGAGACAGAAAGTGAACATAAAGATGAGGTTTGTCAAGTTATGAAACAAAACCAAGAATGATGCAAGAAATAGAAAAGGGTGATGCAAGTGTTGCAGAAAAGAGAACTATGAAGCAAGTTTCAACCAAGGAAGTGCAGAAGAGGATATAGAAACTAGCTACAAAAAAATAAGAACTGAAAAAGTCTAAATTCATAGTCAGTTTGGTTCAAAGAGATTTAGACATACTCTCTTAAGATAGCACCTGATTTCGACCTAGATGGCACAGCTGCATAGTCAATGCATCTGAATCTCATATGTGATTCTCCTCCTAAAGTTGAAGCAAGGAGTATCACCACAATCTATAGTGTCACCACAGAAAGATTGTGGGTGTTAGAAAAGGTGGCAGAAGTGGAGGCTATAAAACGGAAGTAGTGCTGGCGATGGCTGACAGTGAAGGAAACAACTTTATGGGTACTAATCACCAATTAATTCTTGAAATATTAAGATTGAGAGAACAAGAGCCTTGTAAGTTGATGCTGACAATTTCAACAACCTAAAATTAGATCCAATTAATTAAATTTTTAATATATGAACATGATTAAAATGGAAACAAGCATTATGTCATTGTCTTTTAGAAAACAGGGGCTTTATGTGCTATATAACCATTTTTTCCTCCAAACCAAATACTACACCAGTAGAAGAGACATATTATGCACACAATCCAACTTAAATCAAGGTTTATCCTATGCCGACATGACTAGTTAAAATATATTCAAATTTTTAACATACTTAATAAATCCATACCTCATAAGAAATGGAACAACATATCATTGGATATGTTAGTACAAATAAGAATTTAATTTCATAAGATAACAGTGGGAGTTGTTGCAAATTTCATCAAAGGAGAAACTAATTCCTTAATGCTGCACCAAGTTCATCAGGAAACAACAATATTTATTGCTTGTTGATGTTTCTTATTATTTTCCAAATATGTAAAAGAATAGTTTGCATTTATTTACGTGAAAATGTCATTGAAAAAAAAAATGTTGTCTCTATTTACATGCAAAATGCTCTTGCTTTGATGGATGGTGGATGTAGAAAATGTACTTTTAGCACATGAAAACTGAACAATCTTATCACCAGGAATGAGTTCCATTGGGCACTCCTTGTTGTGATAGCAAGGATCACCTGAAATTTTGCATTTTCATTCATCGTTTATTCAACTATTGATTGAGAATTTCATAAAATAGAATCAAGCTACTAAACAAAAAAAATTGATGGCCTGAAATGTAGTAAACAGCAAACTTGAATTGTTTTATGGAGCTATTTGGTTATCGCTTCATGAGAATTCTGGTGCAAACATGGCTAGGATTAATTTAATTGGGTCCTAAAAGGAAAGCTGCATTATGGTATCCTAAACCCCATGACATTGAGATCACTATGAGATATTTAGTTTTTCCTTTCCCATTTTGAACAAAATGTGACAGCAATTTAACAAGGTACTCCAAAAGTGAACGATCTAAGCGGTTATCATTAGTAAAAAAAAAAAATATTCGCCTAAACTTTAGAACCAGCAACAATGTGCTTTGGATTCATTGTTAGAATATGCAAATGAAAAGTAGTATGGTCCTTAATTATAGTTTCAGTCCCATGTAATTCAATTTGCTTTCTAGAAGGTGATTTTAAGCAACCTAAATAGAATTTCAGCAATAATACTGATGGTGGTAGTATGTGAATCTAAGAGATGAACCAAAAAATAGCCAAAATTAGAAGTTAAAAAGTGTGACAGCATAGATATCAGTGCGAACGGGAACAAGGCAAAAATAATTTACAAATACAAATCTGACTGCCTCAATAAGGAATTGAAGTCAGAATTAACAGCCCATATACAATATTACATAAGACAATAAAAAAAGTTGAGTTCTTGTATTCACAGTGTTAAAAAAATGGTTAAACAATGTATTAACTGAACTGCTCAATAAAAAATCAGATCTGGACCCGACAAATTGTAGCTATGCTTTATAAGGTTCATTATTGGTGACCCTAAGTAAGATGGTGTAGTGGCTGATTCAGTCCATGCTCACCCCTTCTTTCAAAAGAACTAATAAGTTGATTGGCTAATCTAAGTATAAAGGACGTGAAGAACTATAAAATAATACCTAAAGGATGTTCGATGCCATCCTGTCTAAGCACCATGTTCATGAGAGAGTACAATTGTTGCCTAAAATCTTCATTTTCTTGTTTTAGTTCTACAAATCACTTACAATATTTGCCAAGCTTTCACATTCCTCCTTAATATTCTCAGTTTCAGCAATTTTAGCTGACTCTGTAGAACTAGGTAACATTCCATATACATAATGTAGTTTGACATATGCACAATAAGTGCCTACATGTCCATGCCGGTCTTGTCTCAGGACTTCTGCATATGTAACTGTCTGACCAACTTTGTCAATTTCCCCCATAGGAAGTTGTGCAAGAAGCATTTTGAATATAGACTGAGATGAAAATAGACATTAATATGCATGCACATAAGATATAAATGAGTATTCAAGGATAAAACAAAAGCAAAACTTATAATTACATTTGCAGCCTTCTCATGACATATTTTTCATTTTTCTTTTTACGTGTTTTTATGAAAACATCCACTGAACTGGGCTTTATTCCACCATTGCTTATTGTCTTATTAGAAAATAATTTATTAATAGCACAAGATTACATACATATAATAATGTGTTTAAAACAATAATACCATTCATGACAAACATGTGCAAGGCTTTTACCCCCTAATGTGCGAGAAAGATCTTGTTTGGCACAATTGTTTTTGTCTATCTTGCTTTGTTCCTAAAGTAAAAAAAAAGATATGCATAATAATTTCATAACAATTTACATTTTTGGGGAAGGAGATTATCTTAAGTAGAAGCTAGTTCTTGTAAATGTAATACATTGAAGTCCTATTTATTTTCAACACTTTTGCATATGTATAGACATCAATGATACAATAAACATTCCACTAACAACTAAAACTAAAAATGGATGGTGATATTCATATTAACAAGACTTATTATGTTTCCAATAGTATTTCGATTACCTTTCCTTTATTGGAGTTCCAATATTTTCTAAGTGCATTCCATCGATCCTCTGTTGTTTGTCAGGAAAAAAATTTTCATCTTCATCTCTCTCGTAAGGATCAAAATATTCTTCTTTGACCCAATGCTTATAATCCTTCCGCATGTCTTTCAGGCATCCCATGACCCAGCCTTTTGAATGTTTTTCAATCTCAAACTTCTCTTACATCATGAAATATATACAAATATGAGATTACCATTTATCATTAGCATATAGAAAAATAATATGAGTAAGCACTTTAATCTGGCATGTTTGTCCACTTTTCATATGTAAGAGGAGCCCATGCTCCATTACTGACTAGGTAGGCAATATAATGTGCAAGTGTAGAGGCATCACCTTCTATTGCATGGCCAAACTTATTGCATCACATCGTCAATTTATTACCGTCAAGTAAGTTCGCAATTGCCAAACATTGACCACATCCTCTTGTCTTCTATTTTTGTGGGATGGAACCTCAAAATGAGAGTAAAAATATATTAATATGCAACACATAGATTATTGAAAATATATACTAAAAACATGTCAAATTTGTACTGTTACCAAGAGCATGATCACATGAGGAGTGAGAATCATCTGAAGTAGAAGCCATGTTCTACATATCATATTCCAAGGCATTCAAGTTAATCGAAGAGAAACTATCACTACTGAAAGAAGTAGAAAACCTGACTACTAGAGCATCTATAACAAATTGTCAAACATGGTGGAAGCAAATATATGAAAATCAGAAATGTTAGTTCACATTAATTTCAGTGCTCTTGCTTATCAAGGGCAATAGTTTGATGCAGAAATAAATGGCAACCTTTCGAAAAAGAAGGAAATTGAATAAAAAATGTGTAACAATTAATGAATGTTTATGGTAACCTTCAAAGAAATTAGATTGGTCATTTTTTTGCCTTTGATTTCATAATTTTTGTTGAGTTGAAAGTCAAAATGAAACATAAAAAACATAAATATAAACGAAGAAATAAGTGACAATGTTGTATACATTATTCACCACGAGATCCAAGTTAGAAACATACCAAGTGCCTAGTCATCATCTTCAAAATGCTCACTACATTCTTCTGCATGCAATATTGTAACTTCACTATCGAATACATCATATCTTGCCCAATTATCATCATTGTCAACTACTGTATTTTGTGATATATTTTTATGACTAATCTATCCATCATTGACAAATACTTATGGTTTCATTTCATATAAGTTTCTCAGTAATGCAGTCAAAACAGTCATTCAATCATGGTCTATAGGATCTTCCTCGTAAAAAACATATTTTGCCTAAGATGCAAATATAAATTGTTCTTCTTTCATGCATGTAAATTTGAAATTGACTAGCACAAATCCAAATTCAAATCCTTTGATGCTCTTATTATGTGATCCAAGAACATTAAACCATTCACACTTCAACAAAACAAATTTCAACTGCCCATAATGTTCTATTTGTAATAATATTGTTAAAATTTTATAAAAATGTAACATCTCCTTCAATTGGGATACTATCTCAAGCACTAGAAAAACTTGATGTGCATGTGGTTACAACAATGCCACTATTCTATGTTTTTTTTTTTTTTTTTTTTTTTTTTTTTTTTTTTTTTTTTTTTTTTTTTTTTGCATCTCTAGTGAAAAATCGGAACCCATTTATGGGATAGCCTTTATGTCTTCTTGCAGTTGGTTGGAGACCTTGAGCAAGCCATTTAATATCTTCCACTAACTCATGGCCCAATGCACGCATGTTGCTTACTTGTGATAAGTCATAGCACAATTAAAACTTAGTAGTTGTCTAAATATATCAAAATTATGTATTATTTATATTCATTACAACTTTATCTTTCAACCAATGTTGAAATTCTTCTTTTTGCATGTACTCAATTTCACAAATTCTTTTACGTCGTTGCACTTGCTTGAGAAAGTTTAGGTGTTCCCTGTAATAATATTACTTACTATGATGATAAAATAATTTAAATAATCGACAATATGATAAAACAACCACTTAAAAATGCATCATTGCTTGATATATGGTGCAACTAATGCATAATAATACATAACAATATGCTATCTTTAATGTTATATCATCTAATGTAAGTGTCTCTTCTTTTCTTAGAAAATGTACTTTCCTCATCAAGATATATCTTCCGTCATTGACCTCATGATAACCATGCTCATTTCTTCCTATATGGTTTAATCGGGTTTCTGCTCCATCGCTTGAGCAAAAAGTCATACACTCTTCAATCACATATCCTTCAGTAATAAAACATTCTTGATTACTTTTATCGTGAAAAAGATTTAAGTTGAAAGAGGAACCTAAAAAATGGATTATAATATATATTTTGGTGTAAATTAAAAAGTCATAAATATATCATATTCACATAGGCACTCACCCCTCAATAGGATACATGCAATAATATTGTAGAGGCCCTGCTAGCTTCACTCGCTAAATGAATTAGTAAGTGCATCATAATATAAAAAACTACTGGTGGAAAATTCTTTCAAGTTGACAAAGTGTTATTGCAATTTGTCCTTCTAGTTGTTTCAATTCTTCCTCTTGTCCAACTTTTGGACACAATTTTTCAAAGATATTACATAGATTCATTAATGTCATGCTCATATTCTTCGGTAATGATCTCCTTGTAGCCAATCGAATAAAAAGATGCATGTGTGACAATCATGGCTCTTCAGTCCCATAGTTTTATGATCCTTCTTTTGTACACATTTTAAAATATTTGATGTGAATCGATCTGGCAACTTATGCCCTTCAATAATCTATAAAAAATATCCTTTTCATTATGATCCATTGAAACATAAGAAGCCAACATATATGTTTTATTGGAACAAAAAATAAGTATTGGATGAAGTGTATGTCGAACATTCATATCCTATAAGTCCATCTGTGGCTTTAAAGAAATATTTGACTTGCCTTCTAGGTTCAGCAATGTACCAAGAATACTATCACATATGTTTTTTTCAACTTGCATGACATCCAAATTATGTCGAACTAAATTGGTTTTCCAATATGGTAACGCAAAAAAGATACTTAATGTTTTCCAATTGTATCATAATGATTCATATGCATTTCGTTCGTGCTTTTTTCCAAATAAGTTTTGGATGTCTTCCACCTCAGAGAATATATCATCACTAGAAAGAATGGGTGGAGCAAACCTTGACTCAGTATGACCATCCAATGAATGCTTGTTCATGCGAAAGTTACATTCTATTGGCAAAAAGTGACGATTTCCCATATGACAAAACTTCCTATTGTTCATCAAGTAAAAAAAACAAGTGTCTTTTTAACCATAAGGACATGTCAAATTACCTTTTGTGCTCCACCTTGATAAGTTGGCATATGCAGGAAAATTGCTAATCGTCCATAGATGGACATGTCAAATATATATCGATATCATTTTCAAGATAGATGGACTAGAGATAAGTAAATACAATATGAAATAGGGTTGTTTCATACACATCCATGGTGGCAAGTTATATGTCACTATAACTGGCCATATGCTATAACTTGTACTCATTCTTCTAAAAAGATTGAAGCCGTGAGATGGTAGCCCAAGCCTCACATTACTACAATCGGAGGCAAATGAGGGGTTTTCTTCATCAAAGGATTTCCAAAGATTTTGAACATGTAGGATGTTTTAGAATATTGTCTCTAATACGATCTTCATCATGCCATCACATGAAAGTTGTCATTTTTTTGACATAAATAATCTTTGAATCCTTGGGATTAATGGAAAACGATGCAATGAAACAATCTTTCTATTTTTCCATCTTGAAGGGAAAAATCTTCGTCAACTTTCCATCTAGAAATACCACAGTGATCACATGCACTTTCTTCAAGAGAATCCTTCCAACATAACATGCAATTATTCTAACATGCATCTTTGTTTTGATGTACTTAAGGCTCAAGCCTCCAATAATTTTGTTTTTTCATAATAAGATTTTGGTAACTTCTCACCTTCAGGCAATGCTTCTTTTAGTAACTGCAATAACAATGTGAAAGTCTTGTTACTTCACCCACTAAAACATTTTATGTGAAATAACCTCACAATAATTTTGTGAAACTTTTGCATCCTAGGGACAATTCTTGGTCAACAACTTGTGAAAGCTTGAAAATTTTGTCAACTTCTTCTGCACATTTTTCTTTGTGCTTATCCACATCTTTTCCTACCCCTACATATGAAGTTGGGATCCCAAATGCATCATTCAATGGTCCATGCAGATCATTTTGACTACTTTCTGGTGAAACATTCTTGGTAGCATATGTAGAAAATGTAGCCTCTTCATGATAATACCAACATGTATAGGTTGAAAAAAATCCATTATGGATCTTGTGTTCAAATGTATCCTCCAATGTTTGGTATAAACCATTACTGTATTTCACATATGGACATCTAATCCTTTCATTAACTACTATGTTATTATGTATCGCAAATAAAATAAATTGTTTAACTCCTTCCATATATTCAACATTTTTCCTACAAAAGAAAGGCAAATGTCAAGGAATTAGTAAGATCTATTTAATCTATACTTAAAAATCTATTATGTTTGATGCAACTTTGTTATCACCCCAATTTTTTCAAAAAATACTATCATTTAATTATTTGGATTTAAATTTTAGAACCAAAACAAATTTGCTACTATTCGATCCCAAATGAATTTCTAAACCATAGTCTAAACCCAAACACAAAATTCAAATTCAAAACCCAACCTTATACGCGAGATTCAAATCCAATTATCAGATCCAAATAAGATCCAAAATCCAAGTTTAGATCCAAATCAAGAATTCCAAAACTCTCTTCCCTCTTGAATTCAAATTTTGAATTTCAAATTTGAATTTTGGCTCCAAAACTCTCTTCCCTCTTGAATTCAAATTTTGAATTTCAAGTTTTGAATTTTGGCACCAAAGCTCTCTTCCCTCTTGAATTCAAAATTTGAATTCAAAATTATTGACCAATTTGAAATGTTTTTTGCATCCAATTTTATTCACCATACCAGCCAATTGCTTTGAACTCTATTATTTGAAGAATTTTGGAATGTACAAACTCTATAGATGTTTATGTCCAATGGAATGCAAGGATAAGTGTTGCCTAACACATGTTATAAACTTGGAATCCCTACAAGTGATGATTTAACAATATAAATGAAAGACAAGAATTGAATGAGTTTTAGTATGGCTACATGTGTGTGTGTGTCTATTACAAATGTCATGTTCAGTCCAATTCTGTCTTGATAAAGTATCCAAAGGCTCCAAGACACCATCTTGACAGTGTAAAAAATATGATTGAGAGAGGTTGTAAACAGACCATGATGATTCATAGCATACTGCATATATATATCGGCCTCTCTCATGCGCAGGGGAAGGAATCGTCGCATGGGAGGTGGCCAGAGATTCCTTCATTCCAGTTGCTTAGACGGCTATCCTGGTCGAGCTTGGGCTCGTCGGAACCGCAACAAACCGAAGGTGTCGTCTGAGCATTATGGGAGCCAACGGAGTTCGGTGAGGGTGAGTAGATGAATAGGGGCCTCCTGAACTCTGTGGATGAAATGAGGGGCAGTCAGAAATCTTGCGATTCCGCTCGGCAAAATGCACCTCTGGGGCGACGTTGGGCTCTTTAGAATCGCCACTCACCGGAGATGTCGTCTGAGCGATTGGGCGGCAAATGGTCACTGGAGATGGCGACGGCGAAGTGAGGAACAGGTCGCCGAGAAATCGTTCTTTAGGAAAAAATAGGGAGCACTTTCATGCTTCGATCGTGGTCGATTCTGGCTCAAATCACCTTGGGTTTGCTCCTGGAGAATCGTCGAAGGCAAACGAGGTCGTTCGAGCCAATATGCACCAGAACGAGGTCGTTCAAGTGACATGGGTCGGGTTTTCAGGTCGTGGTGGTGTTTATCACCATTAGCAGAAGTCGCCAGGGGCGGAGGGAGGGGGGGCTGGCCTAGGCCATGGCCCCACCCTAACAAATTAAAAAAAAAAATCTTAGTGTAAAAATTGAATTTTTTTTTTACCTCTATGTATTTTTTAAATGTAACTTGAGTTTGGCCCTACCAAGAGAGCGCAGGGGTGTTCAGAGATTTGGACGACACCGGAACAGAACCACGATGCCGACAGCGTCTACATCTTTCGTCTGCTAGAGAAAACCATCAAAGAACCACGTCGATAATATGCTACACTGGATTTCTTAGATTTTTCAAGGCAGAGGAAGAAGAAACCGATCCATTGGCTAATGATAGGGATCACTGGTGTTGGGCACCGGCGATTCCCTTGGAAACCTAGAAATCCAATTACAAATTCATCAAACAGTCCCTCCTTGTCCGGCGACAAGGAGATTTATCAGGTGGGAGAGGCAACCGTGTGCTTGCTTGCACGCGCAAAGCCAGCCCGCCGGTCGAACCGGTTCAACCAGCCATTGAGGATGTCAAGTCTGTTCCAGCCGATTTGAAGCGTTCTAACCGATGGAATCAAACAGCAATTCTCGGGTCCTGGCCTAGTACATCCTAACCAGGTCGAGTTCGACCAGCCATTGAGGATGTCAAGCCTATTCCAGCCGATTTGAAGCGTTCTAACCGATGGAATCAAACAGCAAAACCCGGGTCCTGGCCTAGTACATCCTAACCAGGTCGAGTTAAGGTTCATACTTGACCTAGATACATAAATTTGAAACCCAAAAAGAGGGGAGGTCCAGGTTTGGATTTATAAATTATCCTCATCTGACCCGCATTACAAAACCGGGACCTATGTCTCGTGAGCACTGCGTCGTGTCTCCTCCGTGAGTCGCAACCAACTCGGCATGTCCCACCATACCGTCTAGCATGTCCTGTCCAAAACTTACTGGTCGCATCCCCACACGTGTCCCGCCTTCGTGTCCTCTGCATCCCGGCTGTCCTGCATCACCTGAAGTGTGTCCCAGTCCCGCCCTTGATCATGGTCATGTGCTCCCCTTCGGCCGAGCCTTCGGCCGTGCTTGGCCAAGGCCGTTGGGCGTCTTCAGCGCTGAAGCTACTGGGCAGCCTCAACCGCACGTGGCCAAGATTGCTGGCCGCTCTTGGCCACACTTGGCTGGGGCTGGCTAGATGTTTTGGCTGCGCTTGCTGTCAACACGACTGTGCCCTGTTGTCGACACGACTGTGCTACGCTATGGTCACGGTAGGGTCCTGCGCTGGCACTTAGCATCTCGCCCATTCCCTGAGCCTCCCTTGCATGCGGGGAAGCCTTGGGAACGACAAAGAGGCTCCCTCCACCATGCCCGGTCGCTCCGCAACCGCCCGATCATCCCTCCTCATGTGCGCTGCCAGTTATCCCTCGGCCTTCCTGGTCGACTAGGGTAGGTAAAAGAACTTCCAGGATAAAGAAGGAGAGAGAATTATCACACGACAGAGGCAAGGCTATTTACGTGGTTCGATCAAAAAATGATCTACGTCCACGAGATGATGGTGCATTTGATTTTTGAATTTTTCTTCAACTCTGTCTTACAGATTTTCTTTCTTTGATTTTATACATCAATAATAGACGTTGGAGAGTTCAACGTNTGAGATTGGATTTGATGACCTTTAACTTTGGTGTCATTGCTTCATGCGCCTGTCTTAGCAATGGTTTGGTAAAGATATCAGCAATTTGATCCTTTGTTGAAATGTATTTGATGGCCAATTCCCCTTTTGCAAGTTTGTCCCTAACAAAGAGAAGGTCGATTTCTACATGTTTGCATCTATAATGATATACTGGATGAGACGCAAGATACGTGGCTCCAATATTGTCACACCAAAGAATAGGTTCTCGAGAAGATTTTATTCCAAGTTCTTGTAGTAGGAATTTTGATCCAAGTAACTTCAGCTGTTGCATTGGCGATGGCTCTATATTCTGCTTCAGTGCTAGATCGAGATACTACATTTTGTTTTTTTGAACTCCAAGAGACAAGATTCCCCCCAACAAATATTGCATAGCCGCTAGTGGATTTTCTGTCATCCGGGCATCCAGCCCAATCCGCATCACTATATGCTGAGATATCCATTTCTGTGCACGGTTCCAGATTCAATCCATGGTCAAACGTTTGCTTTAGATACCTTAATATTCGCTTCACGGCAGCCCAATGGGTGTCGGTTGGATTGTGCATATATTGGCAAACTTTATTGACTGCAAATGATATGTCTGGTCTTGTCATTGTTGCATACTGTAAAGCTCCAACTATGCTTCTGTATAGGCTTGGATCATGAAAAGAAAACCCTGAATGAGCCGTCAAAGTTGGAGATGTAGCCATGGGTGTAGCAATTGGTTTTGCTTCAACCATATTTGTTTTCTTTAGTAGATCCAAGATGTATTTCTGTTGAGATAAGAACAAGCCTTGAGAAGAACGTTTGGCTTCGATGCCCAGAAAGAAGTGAAGAATTCCTAGATCTTTGATTGCAAATTCTGATTTGAAGGCATCAATCAGTTTTTGAATATGCACATCTGAGTTTCCTGTTAGTATGATATCGTCCACATAAACGAGAATGTACATGACCGTCTTCGTATCTTTGTAGATAAAGAGCGAGTTATCCGTTTTGGCTCCTTGGAAACCCATCTTGTGAAGGAAAGTACTTAGACGAGAGAACCAAGCTCTTGGGGCTTGTTTCAAGCCATAGAGCGCTTTGTGAAGCTTGCAGACGTGAGTGGGATAGTTCATGTCTTCAAAGCCTGGCGGTTGAGCCATATATACTTCTTCTTCCAGTGTTCCATGGAGAAAGG